>JAPYZJ010004663.1:0-20574 GCA_030522765.1 Ophioninae sp. B BG-2022a
CAGTAAAGTTATTTAATGTTCTTAATGTATTTAATGTTCTTCTTTAATGTAAGTTATGCAATGATTTAATGAAAGGCTGATTAGGTATCATTATTATTGGGATTAAATGTTATTATTGTTAAAAATACAATTTAAGTTCAAGTACTGATTAATGTGATCTCAATATCGTCCCCGGGACGGAATTGGGTACTCGGTTTTAGATTTTAAGATTGTCCACTTCATTATAAAAACTATTCTTAAATAATTAAAAACAAAGTTATCGAATTATTGTTTATTTTTAATAATAAAGAAGTGTCCTCGCTAATCTTTGTCGTTTTATTTATTTTTCTTCTAGCAATATTTTTGTTTCTACAATGTTTTTACAAAAAGGGGACGATCTTTCGCGACTGTACCTTACTAGTTTTTTGCATTTCCGGCCCACAATATTCCTCCACGACCACTGAGCTATCAGAGGTTAAGCGTTCACCCGTCAAAGTTTCAATTCCCATCAGCCCTCCTCCTAAAGCGTCTTCAGCGCAAAGCGTTTCGTACGAAAACCTGGTTGGCTGGATTGAAAACTTCCTAGGCTGGAATATCCAAAGATGGCGTCACCCCAAGACGTTCTCGCAGCTATTAGTAGCTGTCTAGAATGGCGAGCGGTATCTTCGAAATTTTTAGGGTGGCACACTCGACGAAACAATAGTCGAACGAGCGAAGAGGATTGACTCGAGTGAGAAGCCTGCGGAGATAGAAATGGATGGCATAGACGGGTTTGTTACGATGAGACCAAGAGGAGGAGGGAAGAGGTCTTGTAGGTGAAGGCGTCGGTTTGCAGTGCCAACAGATGTGTATGTGTGTGTGGGAGGTTGAAGAGGGCGCCACGTACGCCAAGTCCTCGTAGCCTCGGGTTGGATTTTAACGACGTGCTCGGACACAGTGGCTGCATCTACTCTTCGAGCTGCTGGTAGTGTGTCTAGGGTAGGAAAGCTCGCCTAACTCTCTCCACAGCCTTGCTTTCTCTCTCACTCTCTGTATCTCTCCTTTTTCCTCTTCGTCACAAGCCCTTTCTCCTCTTCTCCACCCCTATTTTTTTGTCCAGCTTTTCCTCCTCTCCTCGTCATCAGTCCTCTCGCGCCAGCAAGCGCAACGCTCTCTTTGTTCTTTTCTCATTCATACCCATACTCTGCCCCCTTTACCACTGGCCTTACATCTACCATTAACGCACTCGAACCTCCACCATCCTCCGTACTTTTATTCCACCTCGCTCCCTCACCGTTTCAGGGCTTCATCCCTTTATCATCTTCTCCAACCCGTCGCCCATCGGGATTCGGATCCCCCGCCTTCGAAACACAGTCTCCGGACTCATCAAATCCTCAACTCTTTTTCTCCATCTGGTATCTATGAAATTATCTATCTCGCTTATCGTTTTCTCTCCGCAGCGAGCTTCTATCGCCCTTCCCCTTTCACCCCTTCGTCGTCGTTCCCCTCACCCCTCCAGGGGTTTCAATTTCTCCACTCCTTTTGTTTTTTCGCGAAACTCCGGCAGCCCTCGTTACGATTCTTGCACTTTCTTTTATGGCGAAGCGAATCGACAGGGAAGGGATGGAGAGCCAAGGGATGAAACTAGAGGTTGGATGGGAAGAGGCTATTAATGCTTCGCACGCACCACTCCCTCGTTCAGCAGCATAGAGAAACTCGCTCGTGTGATTCAGTGCCAGAATCTGCGGAACGAGCGAATCGTCATTGGGTACACACTTTGTACTATCACGTACGTGTCTTTGCCTCGTTGCGTGTGCTCGATGAACCGGCATCTCGTACAATACCGTCTACGAACCTTCGCGATTCTTAGGAAAACTGGGATAAGAGTGATCCCGCCTTTTATCCCGACCAACCCCTTTCTCCTTCCCCCTTCCTCTTTCTATGTACGTTCATGTCTTATTCTTATTATTATCATTATACAATTTCTGTTTTTTTTTCGCGTGCGCTATTAATCATCGTACTGTATAATCGTATTATTGTATCATCAATAATCTATTTCTACTCTACGTGATTCGATCTCTATCAGTTTTATTTTATACGAGCATTCGGCAACATTAAATTTTTGAATGTTATACTTTTCGTCCTTTTTAATACGTTTGTATTGTTTATTTTTCGGTTGTATTTTCGAATGCATTCGAATTTTTATATTTGGTTTTATTATACACATATGTTTATTTTTATATTTATATTTATGTTGGTTATATTAAATTACCTCAAGGTTTTACTGGTGCATAAAATTAATCATCATGATCATCATCTCACCTTCTCTCTTTCTCGATTTCTCTCTCTCTCTCTCTCCATCTTGGTTTCCCCCCAAACTTTTTGTTCGCTATTCCTTATTCCCAACAACGTAAATATATTTCCACTCGAGAGAGCTTTCTCTCCTTCCAGGTCTCGGGCATATCCAGCACGCACGATGCATTCGGTATCTCCAGAGACCGACGGGATGAAAGTGTCTCGATCTTGAGAACAGCAGCGAGTGATAGTCCGAAAAGGAAAGCCGAAGAGGGAAAGAGAGGAAAAATTAGAGTAAAAACGTCTTGAAGACGTCATACACGGTTGAAGGAGTTAAGGAGAATGGGAGGCTGGAAGGAACGATCTTGAAATGCACGACAAGCGTTCGTTTGTTTTTATGCACTGCCATTAAAGGAACCACCCGGGTGAACCACCTGAGCTCCGAGAAATTCCGTATCCCTGAGACGAATACTTAAACGGGAAGGGGAAACATCACGTATTTCAGGTTCGAATCACTAAAAGTAATTGATTTCTATATCACTTTGATACAACCCCAAAGTGGATACAAAAAAACATATTTTCTAACGGAAAAATACCTCACAATTTAGAAAATGGTAAATCGCCATGGCTCTTCAAACAACTGGCAAGTAGAACGGTAAAATGGAAATATCGAGTACGTCGAACTCAGATTATGGAAAAACTGATTACGAAAAAAAAAATTAGACAAGAAATGTCACACCTAAGTCACGCTGAGAATTTCCGAAATTTTTTAAAGTATTACTGGATAGGAGAAAAATAGTTAATAACAACGGGGAAATCGAAATAAAAATGGATGTCTTTTGGGTACGGGGTAACTGTTGTCTGCTAGTGGAAGAGTACATACTTCAGGGAGTTACCACGAGGAAAGGTGTATGATTCGTTATATCCATCGAAAAACGAACGAAGAAAATGATCACGGGAGAAGACAGGATTGGAGAAACTCGGATTAACTTTACGATCCCGAAAGCATTGTACGTAATTGAACACTCGCCTATATCTTCATGGACGATGACGTCGGAGAAATCCAGAAATCGAAGTGAGGTTAGAGAGAGTTGCGAAGGAAAATAATATGATAAAGAAGAAGAAGAACAAGAAGAAAAAGACAGAGAGAGAAGGTGAGGGATGATAATGCTTTATTTAAACCTTGGTTGGACTTTTTGGCCAATACACTATAGATTACGTGGTTAATTAATTATGTCGCAGATATTCTACATGAACGAACGACTTTTCCGAGAGGATTTCTGCAACTATTACAATTGAAATAATAAGCTGAACCACTATAAATTTCTGGAGCTAAAGTAAAACAAAAAGGATAGCAGAGGTACCTCAAAATAAACAAATTTATCGCCAAATCAACCGTGAAACTAAAAACGTTAGAATAAAAGTGGAGGAGTGAAACAAATACTGAAATAGAGAGATAGACAGTTATATAGAGAAGAAAGGGTCCCGGACTCTTCTCTTTTATCGACAATTTCGATTCGCTTAAACATTCATCACAGCAAGCTTCGTTCTTGTACGCCATTGTCATGTCCATTGGACCGTTCATTCAAGTTCTTTTATGAAACATCATCTTCCGATCGCCGCCCTCCATTCGAAATGAGTCTTCGCATCTTCGTAATACTTCGAAGATGGAGATTCAAAAAAAAAGAGGTAACCAAAGCGACTTTTAAGTCGCGTCAGGAAATTCACTGGTTTTCATTTGTTGATAACCGTTTAGATGGCTAACATAAAGTCGTCCAAGAAAATAGACTTTTACGGATGGGTAGCGTTCGAATCCGGAAGAGGCTTTTGGTGTTCGATCTTACGCTTTCCTCGAATCTCCGGTCAGCCTTTCGCTGAGTGAAATCCCGGGGCTCCCAGCAGGAAGTGAATACGATGAGGTTATTGTTTATTGCAGAGTCGATGTAGATGCGGTGCGCGTAATACACGATTTTATTGATATAGGTTAGGAAAACAAAGCATGTCCCGTGTATCAGGATAATCCACGTATAGTTCGTCGCGCAACAGTATTCCTATCGAATGTAAATATGAATCGCATGTTATAAAATACTGCTACCGGTGGTAAAAATTCTCCATCGCTGGAATATTCCCTGAGGGTGAATTTTCATGCGGATATGCCAAAGAGAAATTGAAACATCGGTCATGGTTGATTTTTCCGTTCCATTTGATAATTGAAATCGGATGATGCTGAGATGAATTTCCCTACTACTCTATTTTTACTCATACCCTTCCAGGCTATAACTATTTCGTCCGATTATTATTCCACGATTCTTATAGCCTCGTTTCCAGTATTTGGTATATCCTCCAGGCCACCATTAATTTTTTGTATCGCGTTTTCCAGAGGGTACCGGAATACTGTGGAAAAGCGTGAAAATGGTTTCATGAAAATGGTTAGCTGAAGCCACAACAACGTGAATGTCCGATCTCGTTGATACTGGATATCACGTCCGTCGCTGTCGAATTTACCATAATCGGTAACGTCCGTTCTTCCGAGGAGCGTTTCCGGTGCGAAGTAAACAGGGGGTACGGTACAGTAAGAAGACTAGCAGTGGATCGATTCGTGACGATAAGTTTCGAGGCGCGATTGTAGCTGCTTGTTGCTGCATTTGAGCCATACCGGAAATGAGCGGGGTACAGGGTCGAAGTGGGATGGAGAGGTTGCAAGCAAAAAGACAATGCACGGGAGGCAAGCGATGAACGAGACGACAGGGTGGTTTCTCTCTCTCGGACGGTTTTGCGAGTCCAAAGACTCGTCGGTGATACACACTCGGAGCGATGGACAGTAATCTGTTGGATGGAGGGGAGGCTGGGTGAGAGGTGGGGGATTGAGGAGGCAAAAAAGAGCTGGAAACATGGTCGTTCCATCCTTCTCGCTCACCTCTACTTTACTCATTTTCTCTAGGGGTCTGGGTACCCCTAGCTTGATCCTCTTTTATCCTCCGCACCCCAGGCACCCTTCGGTACTTTTGCTGGCACCACGCCACCCCTTCTCTCTTTTCCGTTCCCTCATTCTTGTGTCACCTGTATACCTTCATGGTCCAGAGTGGGGCAAAAGATTTCCACTCCCCACTAGTGGAGTCTCTCGTATTCCGCGAACGAAAACCTGGCGTTATGGCTGGCGGAGGGTAACGTACAGCGAAGAGCACCCTTTTTCCGGACCAAGGGGGTGGTCGGGACGCGCGCGTGCGCCGATTGCCGCGAGAGTTCGCGAGCGTTCGCAGTCGTGGCCGGTTTGTGCCGGGAGGCGATCCTACCAGTAGACACTGCTCCGTCGGTTCGGGGTGTACACGCGCCAAATTTTTTCAGCTCATTCGGAAGGGCGAACGGTGGTGGGGAGAGATGGGACAAAGAAGTCGAGAGTTTTCCTACTTCCGGTTCGTTTGAGAACGGGTTTTTGCACGCGGAAAAGAGTACTCGCGAAAGAGGTTGTGATGTCAGCTGAGAAAAGATAAAACAGACTCGAAGAGACTGATAATTTCTGATAATCGCGTGACTCGCCTGATGTACCTCGCGAGCAGATCGTAGTTTTCTTCGCCACGCTCCCCAAACCGCTCTTTGTCTTCCTGTGATTTTCGGTTGCCGTCGAAACTTCGCTACCTTCCCGCTTTCTCAAACTACGCTTCGTCCTCCTCCATCGGATTCGGTTTTTTTCCTGATCTTTCGCGTTGGAAAAAGTGCTCTGTCCGAAAGAAAGACACAACGGCCTACGAGACGGGCTTCGAGGATGATTGCCAGTTGCCTCATCATAGCCGGTGAGTTAATTCATTCCGTACTTATCTAGGGAAAATTCTCATTGGGTCGAGTGCTTTTACCGAGATATAGTTAATCTCACAATGCAGAAAGCTACCACTGTAATAGGAGAAACAACCACCAAAGCCACAAACCGTTTGCATTTGGAGCCACCTGAAACGCTGATGATTCCATTCATGATTATTGGCTCACCACCAATCCGCTCCCTTCGGACCACTCGAATTCCTCTCTTTAAAGAGCCATCGGCTTTAAGGCATTCGCTTTCCCGATACTTTTTGGCAAGCGTACGTCCTCATCGCTGCGTCCACGAAACCTCGCTGACTATCGACGTGACGTATGAATGTACCAGACTAGACTTTGCATTCCTGGAGCGAAGAATGAACGAGGCATTCTGTGGTTGCGTATGTGTGTGTCAGGGAAAAACGAAAAAGCGGTAAAGCACACCATTGAGATTTTGAAATAATTGTTCTGCAATCGTGCACCCTTGCGAGTACAGGGTTCGTTGACCCCCTCATGATATACGTATATACGCGGAAACAGCAAAAAGTTCTATGAAAAGCCGAAGCTGATGGAATTACCAAAAGGAGAGGAAAAATGAAACCAAGAAACACTCGGATTGTTATCAATTCCAGAAATACTACGATAGTCAAATTACTTGTCTGGCTTTACATAAGCCACGATACCAATATTTATCGATTTCACTGATTTCCCTTGTCTTTTCCCCTCTTCCAGGCTGTAATCGTGGGGCTAATGATCATTATGGGATCCTTTGGGTACTCTGCTGCATAAGAAGCCTGTACAAGACGTAAAAGCAATTTGCCATTGAAGCATCGATTCCCAGTCTCGATAAAACGTAATAGACCCTCTTGGGTCTTCAGACAAGGCATTCACCTTCAGGATTTTTCTTCCAGCTTTTGTCCCCTATTTATATCGTCGTCTACTTGTCTTTTTATCTATATATATATATATATATATATAGCTTCCTCTTTAGCGGAAGTCTCATTTTATATCCTCCGTAAAGTCCCTTTGGGACTTATGATGATACGAATTACTGTCACGTGAAAACTGTCTCATAAATAAGAGACTGCTAAGGACAACAATTATTCAGTGCGACACTCCGTGAACAGAGAGTGGCGATTCTCCCAGCGTGGTATTCCCGAGTGCTCGAGTGGGTCCTTATCTATTTATAAAAGCCGACGGTACAAACTGCCGAGATTAAGGAAACTAGAGAGTGTTGGTGAAGAATAGTAAATACCAAAAAAAAAGGAAAAGGATCAACGCATCATAATTTAATATTCCTTTCATTTCGAAAGCCACAAGATAACGATACGAAAAAATCGGATCAAGTTCCGAACGCACTTCTCTCTCCTATCGAGTTGAAAATTTACACACATCCTTCTTCTAATACTTTAAAAGAACCCCTAATAGGTTTTTTTGGGGACTAGTAATAGTTTTCGACATATAGAATTTTGTACATTATTTATTTGACTGCACTCCTACTATACTAAACAAATCCAACACAACCCAAACAGACCCAAAAATACCCAAAGAAAATCAAAGAGACCGAAATATACCTAAAGACCGTAACAGATCCATCACGCATGGACGAGCGTTGTTTGCCAGCAAACCATGAAACCGGCGGAGTGGGGGTATCGATCGGCCGTGGCGAGAAACATAGATATACGGGTTGAAACGATGAACATTAAATTCCTATATTCCGAAAAGTATTGCTCGTTGGCAAAAATCATTTTGGGAATTCACTTATTATTAGAGTATTAATCTGTAGGTTCTTGTAAAATTAGATTCCAATCAGGGGTAGGGGCGAGCTTTTCATAATTCCACTGAGAGACTTTGAAATGAAATATGTAAAAATCCATTGCGTGTCAGAAAACGCCTTTTAGTAATCGACATAATATATTAAAAGGAAGGTTCGTACAGAATTTTAGCTTGATCGAAATGAGGAAAGGTTCCGAAGCGTTACTTCAAAAATACAAGGTGTTCAAGGATGGACCTCCGTCCATCATTGCTTACAAGTCTCTACCTTCGTATTAGTAGTTCCAGAGTCCCGAGTTTCCTCTTGTCGCCTGGCTACTCTCAAGAAGTCAAAATTATAACGAGAAAGTCGCAAGGACGACACTAATGAGCGGTGAGAAGAGGAAAATGGATGAGGGGCGGTGACGGAGGCAATGGAATCAATTGTAGATTATTCGAACGTGCTCGTTAGATTCTTCCAGGTAGATCTTTTTGGATCGGGCAGACCGTAAGTCAGCGCGATTTTATTTTTACGAGGGAAGATCGTAGGGATTCTTTCGACTGAAGTCATCAAGCACTAATTGCGGACTTAGCTGAAGAGTTTTTGGACTTACTGCCACGCAATGTAGGATGTAAGAACAGCGAGGGATTTTTGATTGTAGCTCCTACCGATTCCCCTCCTCTATACGATCATCCCTTTAATCCCGTCCGAAAGGTTAAGCGCTTTTCACTAGACTGCGTCGAACGTGGCGTAAATCGAATTTACTTCATCCCCATCCGCACTATTCAAGCTCCAGTCACCCTTTTGCACGTAGATGACGACGGCGATCTAGGAATCTCTTAATTTCCACAATATTGATTATTCCCTGGATTGTTTCGTTTCGGGGTAACGACCCGGCAGCTCTGACGTAGGGTTTGGGAGTGAAGAAAACTGAATGAGAGCATTAATGAATGCGTGAACGAGTCGGAGCTCAAATAATGGGCTCATGATTTTTCTCTCGTCACCGTCAGCCTTCGTATCCGGAAATCCTTTTCTCGCTCGTTCCTTTCAAAAGAACGAGCGCGATAGAGAAATGGTGTGCCGAGGGGCGGCGGGAGGGAGGGGGGCAGGGAGGGGAGGAGATGGGAAGCTTTCCGGTTGGTAGATTGCGCGAACGTACTAATTGCTGCTGCAAGCTTCAGGTACGTGGATGCAAGGTAGAAAGAGAGGAGGGTGACGGAGAGCCGGTTGCTGATAACGCGGCGTCTCAAATCCTTTTAAGCCGGAGGTTTCTACCCGCTTGAGTTGGAAGGACGGCAAAGAGACGAAGATCGAGAATAGAAAGGGAAAGAGGGAAAAAGGGGAATAATAGGAGTCGAGAAAATTATAACGATGTCTCGAACCGTCTCCCTGGTTACCTGCAATGATATCCGACGAAATTTGAGAACGTGAAGCGAGTCCGTGTAAGACTTCTTCTCAGGTTACCGTTTCGTGTCTATGCCTCCCGCCCTTATCTCATTCCTGTCCCTCTCGTGACCCTTCTACCTGCGACCTTAGTTCATCATCTATGAGAATCGAACTGCGAGACCTAGGATGTTCGCTAATGGAATATTTTAATGATTAAGTTAATCAGGGCTGCGTGCGGGTTACGTGAATTTTTTATCAGTTGATAAGGCGTGTCGGGATTTATGAAGGGAGTTTGCGGCCATCCTATCATCGCTGGGCGAACTGTATATACGTGGGCTGCAGGTTGGACGGTCGATAGGTCTACGGCGAAGGGAGAAAGGGTGAAAGTGAAAGAAGAAAGGGATTTCGCATCGTTGGGCTTCGCACACAGTTTCTTCCGTTTTCTCCCTTTATTCTCTCCACTCCTTCTCTCTTTCTATCTCTCTCTCTCTCTGTCTCTTCTTCTCCATCACTTCGTCTGAGCTTAGTCCCAAGTTCCTCACAAAGCTCCCTCTTTACCCGACGAGATAATTTATGAGAATTTCGATATAGGTAGTGAGGAGGCCTTTGGGGGAAGGTGAGAGAGCCGCGATATAAAGGGAGGATACCCCGACGCAGTTCTCGTTTAAAGCTCGCGGTGTGAGAAGACGAGAAGCACGGGTGGAAGCAAAGAAAGGGCGAAGACAAGGTGAAAATTATCCGAAGCTACGTTCGAGACGATGGAGACGATGTCGAGGCTGGTATGATGACAGATGGGAAGTGGAAAGGGTGGGACATCAGCCTACGGTCTCCAGTAGTGCTGGACGCCTCGAGGCGAAAGCTCTTCTTAGCACCGTTGCACCGATACCCTCGTATAGTCTTCATCGATACTATTTCATAATTCATCCACCGAGACCAAGAACATTCCTCGAGTTTTCCATCGTTTTCATTTTTAATATCCCTTCGTATGCACCCCCAGGTATTTTACGATGTCGTCTCTTTTACTCTGCGCTCATCACTATTTTTACTTCTTCAGGGACACCCCAGAGACCTACTCTTTCTGATGTATTTCGTTCCACGAGAGTATGGGGAAATTGCAGAAAACCGGTCGCGATAAAGGTGACGTTTCACCCTTTTTCGGCTGCTTTATCGAGCAATCGACGATATCTCGTACCGAAAATTGACAAGATGTCCCTCATATGAATGAGGACCTTCAGGACCTCATTTATACGTTTTAGGCTTTATGCCTTCACTCATACATGAAGTAATGCCAGCACATACGCTTTTGCAGTGACTAATTACTGCTTAATACTTTTCTTTGGCAAAATGATTTCTTCCGAAGCACACGCTCTCGCAAATCCATTTACAGGGATAACTTACGTGGCCAACATGGTTTGCATGAGGTATCCTTGAGGATCCTCATTATTCTTCCTTAACTCTTCAATTCCCATGTCCAAAGTAATGAAGTTTTATAATTTTAGTTTAATGATCAAGTAAATGTGTGTTAATTGAAAAGGAAAAATAAGAAAAAAAATCTAAAAATCATCCCCCTCTCGATTTACAGGGGAGGGGGGTGATTTTTAATATCATAAAATTATCAGTTATTTTTTCGAGTAAATATTTGTCAAGAATAGGTTGCATATATAACTAAAGCATACGATAATAATAAAAACGATACTTACGGTCTAGACGTTTTTATAGCACTTTTTATCACAGTAGGTAGCACAAACTAAGTTTCTTTCCAATTACTGCGAAATAACCTAGTGACATTGACACTTATTGGTGATGTGTGTTGCCACATAGAAAAAGTGAAAAGTAGTATTCAATGCTATTACTAATAACTAGAAAAAAAAAAAATGTAACTATGGTATAAAATCACGACTAAACATATGTCACCTACAGGTGACACTGGGAATTGAAGAGTTATAAGATACTCAGTAGCAAAGTGTGGTCGGTCAGTGAGAGCCCATGTGAGTCTACCCGATAAGGGCGCTAGCAAAGTCAAGGAAATTATATAAGGGCCCGACCAAAACCCTAATACAATTCTTGCACGAGATCGCGGGTCGTTACCGAACTTAGTATTGGCTTTCGTCCATCTTCCATGCCGGTTCTATTTCCGACTCCCTCGAACCTACCATTTTTCGAACGCTTCAGTAGCTTCCCCTGGCACGTTTAACGATTATATGGATAATGCGCGTCGACGTGACGAACCTACGAATCCCAAGGCACCCTTTGAATAAGTTATTCCTTATGAATATAACCTGGTGGAAACTGATTCGTAATGTACGAGAACCGGAGGCCCTCGTTGAAATTCCGCGGTATTGGAGAGGGTCTCGAAGAGGGAATTGCAGGGAGTAGTTCAGAGAGGGGAGGAAGTTCACTGTGACCTGTCAGTGAAAATAGAACGAGATTATGGAGAAAGGACCAGAAGCGGAGATGGAAAGGGAGATGATGATGATGATGATGATAAATTTTATTATGCTCCAGTAAAAAACTTGCGGACAATTTGGGAAAAACAAAATTATGACAAAATAAAATATAAAATTTTTACATAATAATAACGAAATAATAATCTAGTAAAAAATGTCGAAAAACGCAGAATAAACCAAAAAACTCAATATAAATTTTATAAAAATGCAATATAAACCAAAAAACGGAATATACACCAAAAACGCAACAATGTTCAAAGATGTTAGTCGTACCACTGACTTGACTGATGATGGCAACACAACTCGAGAACACTTAAAAGTAAACTGAAAAGTAACAGTACTGATGTAATAAAATCTAGGGTATCGAAAACGAGAACCAGGAAACAGAGCTCATTCACCACCAAATGAATGATGAACTAATTAATTAAACGCAAAAATAGAGAATCTCTTCCAAGAAAACATGAAAAAAAAAGAAACAGAAAAATTGCCCCCTAGCTTCCGGATTTCTCGCTATTTAAGAAAAAGTTGTGCAACTCAAGTTTAAAATTATCGAGCACTATCTGTACTCTCAATTGATGCGGTAGTGAATGCCATAGCCGAGACGCAGAAATCGTCACAGAGTGCATATACGTATTAGTCCTGATAAACGGCATGAGAGAGAAAGAGCGAGAGAGATGGAAATCGAATTCATTCGATATATGTGGTACCAGCTTCACTTCCGTTTTACCATCTTACTTCAGCCTTTCTCCTCTCTTATTTTCTGCTGAAGAATCTTCGAACACTACCATTTTTTTAACTCTCGTCTGTGTTTCTCTTTCTCCCTCTCTTTCCCCCTCCCTTTTCTTCTGTACTTCTCTCCCTCTCTTTTTCCCTCTCTCTTTCCCTCTTGCTTTTTCACCTCTTTTTTTCTCGTCTCTCCAAGCTCTCCCAGGCCTGTCACCAGCGTTTTCCACGTCTGGATTTTCAGCCAGCGTCTGACATTTCCTACACGGGCGTGCACCCCTGCGCGACACCCTCTCCGGGTTTTATAGCTTATCGTTCCATACACTCGAGAACCCGAGACGGAGTCATCTCCTGAACGAAAAATTATATCGCCCTCCCGGAGCCTTCACCCACGCCTTTAGGGACAATCGTTAAAAACGTTTTACGACACTCGTAAAACTTGTAATGTTCTGTAACCCAAAGCTCCGCTTCTTATGAACGGACGAACTACCCTGTTCCTGCGATCGCGTGTAATGGCGTTCGACGTAATGCGAGGTACGCGTCCAAAAAGTAAGGCTTTTCGAAATAATGAAAAACTCATATTTTCGAGACAATACAAGGGAGAGGGTTTTATAATATTTGTTGAAATATTTCCTTACAATTTCACAAGAAATATGTAGCCATGTCACTCTAACCTCGTCCTCCATTTTTGGAAAAAAATCAGTGCAACCTTAATATAACGAACCTCAATATAACGACTTCCTCGATTTAACAAATTCTTCGTAATCCCCTTGAATTCGTAATCCCCTTGAACAAACCTTTTTCTTGTTCCCCTCCGATTTGTTAAATCGGGGTTGCACTGTATTATGTTCCATATAGTTTTAATTCTGATGAAAAAGTTTGGGAATCGATTATCCAATGAGAATAAAATCCTTTCGACTTTGATCATCACCTGACTCAGTTTTTATGTTTCGCCGTTACGTATAATTTTCAATTAGTTTGGATGCAGAACTATAAACGGAAAACCCATCCTATGTCAACACATTCCTCAACTGTTTGTCTTAGTTTTATTTTTCCCTTGATCTATATTTATTCATTTATTGGTATAGAAACCGTTGGATGGAAAACCCACCCCATTATCTACATAAAAACGCGTTCACTGTTGTTCGTGTTCATTCAATCGTAAATTTCAATTATTTTGGTGGATAATGTTGTTTTTGCAATAAATACGTTTTTGATAATCACTACGATTTCATAACGATTATGTGTTCACTTCAGTAATAATAATAATTTTTTTTTACACTGATTACATTTTTGCAATCATTACGTTTTTTAAATAATAACGTTTTTAAAACAACTAAGTTTTTATAATAATTCCGTTTTATTCAATAATTACCCTTTACAATCATTACATTTTCATAGTAATTACATGTTTGCAATAGCTATGTTTTCACAATAATTACGTTTTTTACAATCACTAGGACTTCACAAAGATTACCCGTTTACAATGATTTCATTTTTACAATGATTCGATTTTTGCAATCATTATGTTTTTAAATCAATTGTGTTTATCAAATAATTACGTTTTTACAATAATTACATTGTCATAATAGTTATATTTTACAATAATAACGATTTTTATAATCACTACGATTTCACAACGATTAAGCGTTTACAATAATTGTGTTTTTCATTCATGTTTATTTATCATATAAACTATAAACGACAAATCGATAATGAGCAGGTAATACTCTGATGATTAGTCTAGAGTTGTAGTTGTGGTAAAGTTTAGTCTTTGACGTTTTTTCAACCTCGTGTGCTGGCCAGTTAGTTACAGGTACGTCGAAGGGTTGATCGGGAGGTGGTGGAGGATCCAACGGTGGCGCGTGGTCACCTCGACAAAACCGCGAGTATACGCGCGCGCGCACACACACACACACTCGTAAACTCACGCAGACACAAGTCGAAGGGTCCTCCGCGTCTTTTGCTACTATTGCTCTTCCCGTTTAGATCGGAGACGACGAGTTCCCAACGGAATTACGTTATCCATCTTCCGAGAGTGCTCTCGGGCATCCTCGCCTCTCGCCACACCGAGTACTATATAGAGACATCGAAGGATAGGAGGGAATGAGACCAAAAGGGACCAGCAACCGGAAGAGACGTCGCCCTGCTGATTTCTCTCGCTTCCTCTCGTGGTAGTTTTGCCACGTGACCTCTCTATCTATCTTAAGCTCTCTTTCCTCGTCTCCCTTTACTGAGGCTTGAAGGCATAAAGGATCAAATCGATTACCGTCAACAGCTTCCCCTCCGCACTTCTACGTATATAGTTAACTACGTATAAATGCTCGCCTCCGCTCTAGACACATTCTAATTCGATAGAAACGAAAATGTCGTAAGGTTGATAAACTCCTAGCTGGGGCTTCCGAAAACGAGAAAGGCTACGAGAGATCGAGGAGAATAACTTTTTCAACGTTTTTGCTTCAGCACTTCTGGAAGATTTCGTTTTTTTTTGTCCTGGCATATGAAAGTTGTGGGAGAGCCGGAATCAGAATTGTGAAATTAGAAAACTATTGCCAATTATAAATCGACCTCCAAAACTAAGAAGTCGGAAAATTTACGTTTAAAATCATTTTGGAGATGAATTTTCCCTATTTGTAGTATAGAGGGATACCGTTTGATCTTTCTGGAAACGTAATATCGTATTTTATATATTGAAGGGTTAGAACTGACGAAGTTCATAGGGAAAGAATGAGCTTTTTATGAAACTGAGGAAAAGACTCTTAGAGCAGACTCACCGATACTGATGTCGATTGGCAGTAGAGTGAAGCATAAAAATTGTTATTTACATCGTATATAAATAAAAAATAAATAAAAATAAAACGAATATCAAGAAAAAAATCAACTTGGTGGAATTAATTATTTTCCACAGTCAAGAGTTTATTTTTACGAATTCATGGAAAATGTAGTTATTAGGGAAACACTACAAAAATGATTTTCCTTTAGAAACGCGGTGATATCGAAATTTTTTATTTTTCATTCGAGCAATGTTTTCTTTCATCTCGTCGGACTCGACCTTTGTGCTCTGAGACTTTCGAAGTTTCGGCTCCTCTAGCTTCGACCCTTTTATGATAAATTCTTCGTTTTTGTCGCGAACCGGACTGGAGGAAAATTTAGGGAAACGGAGGTACCAGTGAAAGAGAGAGAGAGAGAGGGGAGGGGGTAGAATCAACGACGACGACGTGCCAGGTTTGTCGTAAATTAAAGGAACCCGCGAGCGTTTCGCTCGTCTCGGCATTCGAGGACCTCATTCCGCTGGGTAACGCGCGATAAAACGAAGGAAGAAAGGCCAATTTCTAGGGGGCAATTGCGAGCAAACGTGGAAAGTCGGTGCTCCTTCATCGGCCACCCTTCTCAACAGGGCCTTCACGAGTAGCGCCCGGGAGAACTCTCGATGCGATAATGATCACCACTACTGAGAGATCGGGCTCTCGGGAAATGTCTTTCGAACTTGGAGGCGCTCCGTCAGAACTCGGAGAACCTCTTTCGTACGCGCGCTTTGTACTTGCGAAAAAAGACTTCCCTTTTTCAACGAAACACAATTTTTCAAGTACGAGAAAGAAACGTAAATAAACAAAACGGATAATTGGTTCAACGAAATTGGCTATTTTCTTGGGCGTTTATTCTCCCCGGGACGTTTTAGAAACGAACGAATGAATTACAGACCCCTTAATGTGGATATTATGCCGTGCGATAAAACGAGAGCTACTCCAATATTCGAACGTTCTCGTAATTCTGTCGCGCTCTTCGACTGTCTCGTTCGAGTGTTTCATCGCTCTGGGTTGAAAGAAAAGTAGTAAAATTATCTTATCGCCGGTTTATGCATAAAGGATAACCGTTTTATGAGACATCGAAAAAGAGCTAAGCGAATAAGAAAATTTTTGAATAACTATCAGCGCGCTGAAAGGTGAGGGGGGGGGGGGGTTGAGAAATTTCACTATCTCTGAAAATAGAGGGACTGAGGGAGCTTCAAGTTTAATACAGAATGGACTGTTACTTAACGTCTATGGTAGTACGAAATTACCCTTTTCTCCACTTTGTGGGGCTAAGTGGGATGTCGATATACCCTTCTTGAATGCCACATGTCGACGCAGAATATTATCTTAAAGAAACGCTTCCAAAATGGCATTCATAAATCGTTAAATTTATAACGTTTGAGAGGCGTGAATTTTTTTTTCGAGTTCCGATGAGTTTGCTTTTCAAACGCAAGGATAAAGTCTGTTGACGTTTGAGCGAACGAGGTCATTCGCGACGAAAATTTTTAAGATCCATCTTCCAAGTGCGTAGAAGAAAAAAGAAAAAAATTTCGACTCACCATTAGCGTGTGCTTGTTGAGAAAACTCTCCGCTCAATCAGTCGGCGACACTTTCTTCCTGTTGACAACTCGACGGCCGTTGTACAGGAAAAAAACGAAGAGCGTATAACGTACGTTGAATGCTCGAGTGACCGTCAACTGTCTTGCTCCGCGCGAGCACCCACTAGTCGCTTGAGTCGAGCGCGGCGATTGGACCAACCTCGGCCGACCGGCCAATCACGAGCAGCGTCATGCCAGAGTCCACGTGAGGCAACAAACACCATCGCCTTATTATTATCAATGTTTTATTTTCTTGACGAATTTTCATTCTTCACGCATTTAATTTCTGAACTCTGTTCATTACAAATGGCACATATCGAAAGCTACGTGAAAAAAAACCGCAATTCACGACTCAACGACAAGTGCAACGCTAACGTTACGAATCGCGAGAAAATATTCATCGAGACGCTCGAGATCGATAATACGACAGCCCAGTTCGTTGCGACTGTTTCGACCACAAAGAGAAAATGTTCCTTCAACGTATACGCGACAGAGTGAAATAAAAATTTAAAAAACCCGTTGGCAAGTTCAAAGCCACTAGAAAAAGCAGAATTTACTTACCGATGCTGCAAAGAAACCGTCCGCTTGTTTCCGCTGTTTCGTATTCTCGAAAAAAGTTAAGAAAATTCCCCACGCGTAGTCGTAACGTCGCGAACAATCGTGTATTGCCGAAGTCACACGAGAGGCTGCTGTACTAATCCAGTGTGGCGATTGAAGGCCGGGCGTCCCGAGCCGCCGCGGGCAAGCCAATCACCGCGTTCGCATCGTTCGGCCTCTAGCTCGACTCCGGCGGTTCACGGTAGTTCGCTACTTGTTTACGTGCCGAATATTCTCGTCGTATTTTTCCGCGAATACGAATCGCAGCGAACAATCGGACGCATTCTTTGCAGCACTGGTATGTCAATTTTACTGTGGCAAACCTTTTTATCCTGTGCTTTCAATGTTTCACACGGGTTTTGAAACGTTACGCTGGTCTATCTAGTGTGTACGCGGACAAACGTTTTTTCTTCGCAATCGAAATGCCGCATTTTCGTGTTTTCTATTCTCTACCGAATATTCGCTGAATATTCTTCCAGTTTGTAAAAATAGAATCGAATGCATTGTTGTAGTCTTGAATATCGAGTTTTTTTTACTTGGTGCGCGATACATCGTACGTTAGTGCATTGCGTTAAAATTTGCTTCGTAAAAGAGACCAAAAACTCGCAAAAAAACATTCACAATAATAATAATAATACCACAGTATTCGTTCCGTTACGTGTACTATGCTGTGACGCGGCTCGTGATTGGCCGGTCCGCGGGGTTTTGGTCAAATCGTCACGCTCGATGCAAACGACTCGTGATTTCTCACTCGCACGTGGTAAGAACGTTGACGATCGCCCGTTCGTTCCTCGACCTGCGTGTGCTGTATCTTTTTTTTCCCTGCACAATACTAGTTCGTGTTGTTTACGAAAAGCAAAGGTTCGCCGACTGGATGAGCCGAAGGTCTTTTCAACGCGTTGTCAGTGAGTAAATAAATGTTTGCCCCTTTAACCTACACATTCGCGAAATTAAATTTGAAAATTTTCATCACCGATGTTCGCGTTCGCTCAAGCGTTGATAAACGTTCGTCGCCTTTCCCTTTTTTTTTTTTTTTTTTTAAACGAAGCGTCCTGAATCTCAAAGAATATTGTAATTACTACGCATCGGAGTAATTGGAAAATGGAATCTCGGTAATTCCGGTAGCGATAGCTGAGTATAATGTACAAACGAAAAGAAAGAACATTCAAAATTGCTGCTGAACGGAACAAAGTAACGACGCGATCTTGATCGAAGGCATTTTCTATCGACACTTTTACAGCCATATTAACCACAAATTTAGAATCTCTATATTTATAATATACATATTTAATACGCAAAGAAAAGAGGAAAAATAGATCGCCTAGCGATTAATAATATAAGCTAAACATTTCTGATGGTTGGAAGAGCAAAATTCCGTCTTGGAACAAAAGAGTTCTAAGGTAATGGCAACTATTCGGGAAAACATATTCAAGGTGACTCCAAGGTCATTGTGAAAAAAAAATGAAAAATATCTCACCGGCAACTTATTCACCAATGCGAAAGCAGATTACTCTTCCCCCGAGCAGTTTGCGACTGTGCAAACTGACACGGGCTGTGCTTTCGCGTTAGCCAGAGGACGGAGGCTCGAACGATTTTTTTGCGGCCGCAAGGGTTGAGTATCTGTCAATTTGTCTCGGAATTTCAGCTGTGGGTGTATATACGTAATGTTCAGAAGGAGACGTGACGAGGGGTGAACCGGAATAGTGAGTGGCTTGTACAACACGTGCTCTGTCGTTCGCAACCCCATTTGGTTCTCGTACTCCCTTACAACCTCTCACTCAGTCCCACTCTCTCTCTCTCTCTTTCACCCTCTTCCGGTCGTTATGGAGCGCCCCGTATCGTAGGTCGACGAAGGCGCAGTGTTTTGCATTGTCTCGCATAAAGTCGTGGCTCGCACTTGAGGAGGTCACGTTCCTTGCTCGCGTTTTCGTTCTAGGCATGAAGGCTGGCGGGCTGAAGTTCTATTAAAGCTGTCAGCTCTGTGGGTGAGAGGCAAAGCCTCGAAAGCTTTCTTACTCTCTTCCCCTATATTTTAAAAGAATAGGCAAATTACTCGAGTGGCTACTGTGACGGGCGCAATATAAGGGTTGTGTGGAGTTATTTATTTTGCATACATTTTTTCGACATTTAGGTATACGTTAAATTCATTCAATTTATTGAAATTAATTTATTAAATTTGTTGAATAAAAATCGATATTGATTACGAGAATTAATTGACTTAATTTGTGATATAATAATCAATTGAGACAAATAATGAATTTATATTGTTAAATTAATTTAATTTATTAACATTAATTTAAGATATTTGTTGAATAAAAATCTATATTGATTACGATAATTAATTTTCTCAATTTGTTAATTAAAAATTAATTAAGACAAATAATAAATTTATGTTGTTAAAATGAATGAAGGGTAGTTGAAATAATTGATTGATTAAATGCGTTAAATTATTGAATGATCGTTTGCACATTTATTTATCTGTGTGTACATTAGTGACTGTACCGTTAGTGACTGAGTTTTTGAAATTCAAATTTTTTGTTTTTATCTTTATATTTGGGTTGAATGATGACCAGTTAATATCATGATGACAAAAAAAATTCAAAATCTCCCAATTTTGTAGTTTTCCCCAGGTTTGTAGTTTTTTATGTATGATCCGTAAATTAAATTGACTACTCACGTTGCCACATGGCAACGCTAGTTTTTAATGGGTTAACGAAGTTACGAACCAAATTTAGTACATACATTTGTATGATTTAAAAAAAATTACTTTGTATAAAATAAAAGTAAGCAATTTAAATAAAAGTTCAATAGGAACAGTTTGTTTTATTTCCAAACAACGAATCTTATATTCAGATAAAATAAATAATTATTCAAATAATGCAAATCACTGATAAAAACAAAATATACACTACCGTCGGAAAGTTTCGGGACAAAAGTCGAAAAAACCTCCTCTCGCTGACAGCACGCTCTTAACCGTCGTCATTGAAATGTTTTTTCCGACGATTGAGAGCGTGCTGTCAGCGAGAGGAGGTTTTTTCGACTTTTGTCCCGAAACTTTCCGACGGTAGTGTATATACATATACGTATCAATAATTCTCGGTTAGAAGTAAGCGAGACACCGAGTTTGCCAATATTTCTATGAGGTTGAAGTTCGCAACGTTGCGAGGCAACGAAAATCATTATTTTTTAATTTCTCTATTTCTTTTTCAATATAATCGTAATTAAAATACCTCAAT
>JAPYZJ010004664.1:0-13759 GCA_030522765.1 Ophioninae sp. B BG-2022a
TGAGGTATTTTAATTACGATTATATTGAAAAAGAAATAGAGAAATTAAAAAATAATGATTTTCGTTGCCTCGCAACGTTGCGAACTTCAACCTCATTGAAAAAAAAAAACAGTGAAAACTAGTAACTAACGGAAAGAGAGAAAGAGGGGGGGAAGATAGAGAAAGATATGGACTTGAAGTTCGCATCGTTGCGACGCAACAAAATTTCTTTTCTTATTTTTTTATTTCCTTCGATCTATTATTTGGCGAAATATTTTTTTTTATAGTTAAATTCTAGGTTATCCCAATAAAGATTTGTATAATTATTGAGGTATTTTAATTAGGATTACAGTGAAAAAGAAATAGAGAAATAAAAATATAATGATTTTCGTTGCGATACAGATGCGACGGAAATAAGATAAAATTGTTGTTTTTCTTGGTTATGAAGAATTGATATTCCATTACAAATGCAGTGAGAAGTTTACAACTTTAAAATACAACAATTGAAAAATTGTTATTATCCTTATTTCGGTTACGTGGGTTGTAGAACGCTAAAGAAAAAACCTGAGAAAATTATGAGGTTGAAGTTCGCAACGTTGCGAGGCAACGAAAATCATTATTTTTTAATTTCTTTATTTTTTTTCAATATAATCGTAATTAAAATACCTCAATAATTATACAAATCTTTATTGTTAAATTTCGTTGCGTCGCAACGATGCGAACTTCAGGTCCATAGAAAATTCAATATCACTTATTAGTGAACGAAGAAACAAGTAAATTTAATTCTCTTCTTATTTCTGTCTCTAGCCCATTCCCTCTCTCTCCGAAATAAATTTTTGATGGGAATTAAAAGTATTTGATTTTTAAAAATAAAGAATTTATAATCTGCGGGAGTTTCGGTGTTGAAGGTTACATCTTTGAAATGCAACATACGTTTTTCAAAATTTGATTTTCTTCGTATCTCTATCCTTTTGATTTTTTGTTCGTATTATTAAAACTTATCTCATTTGATTCTTAAATTCAGTGAAAATAAGGTTGAAAATTCGTTAATATTTATTTTTCAAGAACATTCTTAAAAATTGATATTAATAGGAATAAAAAATCTATAAGAAAATTATAATTTCTGGCTTGTTATTCATTTAATTTAAAGTGTTTACATTCATACAGTAAATATCAATACAAAAGCAACTTTACATCAACGTATCAAATCAAACTCATTTTCGAAAAATTCGTTAAAAATTTTTGAGATTTCAATAAAAAAAATTGTAGCACCTCGAAAACATACACTTTTATTGGAATCCAACGATGAAAAAGTTAATCTGGTTAATTTATCGTAGACATATCGCAAGCTACCTTCCAAAAAAATAGTTTATCATTATCATTATGATAACTAGCTGAAAATAAAGGCAATCGATATTGTATTTGTTTAAGGATTCACCAAATATTCGAAGGTTTGTATTAATTGACCTAAAAATGATTGAACTCTAAATATATTCGCGTGTGTATGTCATGACCGGAGATGCGGTTAAATTCTCGGAAGACTGCCCGTACGTGACACAAGAGTTTATCCAAAGCGGACTGCGAAAGTTCGTGAATTCCGGAAACGTTCGAAATTTGCCACATCACGAGAAAATTCAAGCGGAACAAAAAACAAATCCGCGTCCACGAGAAAAAAAGAAAAACGATGCAGCGTCACAAATAAAATTCGAATTTCCCGCTGACGTAAAGCAGCCATCTTTTTTTCAACTTCCCCCACCCCCTTGGCTGTTGGCCATTCGTAACGTCGATCGAGCGGTGTACCAGCGATCGCGACTTTATGCAGGCGTAATCGGGTTGAAATCGCATCTGTGTGAAAAAAAACATGCTCGCAAGGTTAGGAATTGGGAAGTCAACGGAAGAAGCGGGAGATGGTTTGACGTTAGTGACGCGTCATCGAGATTAGCGATAATTCAAATTTCCCGCTCGTTTCACTTCGTGAATAATACATGACGTTCGGATCCTCGTGAATACGAGCGTGAAATAACGCGAGTCTCGAAACACGAGAGTCGTGTCAATGACAAGCACAAAAAGGGATGACAAAACCAAACGTTCGAATTTCCCGCCAGCGTAAAGGCATAACCTCCGGAGAGTGAAAAATGTCGTCGTCGTACGCCCCCAGCTTGCGCCACGAAATATTTCACTTTTTTTTTTCGATCGATAATTGGACGAGCCACCGGTAAAACCTCGTGCATTGCACATTGTGCATCGCTGTGTTCCACGTTGTACGTGTATGCGCGGGTAACACGTGAAAGGAAGGAGGTAAACGTGAGAGAGAGACGGGAAGGAAAGAAGAAAGAAAGAAAGAAAGAAAAAAAAAAGGAAGAAGAGCGCGAGGTATATAACACTACTCACTGCTGATCTTCATGCCGCCCAGGGGCGGATTCGCGGGTGGTTTGGTGCCCTCTGCGAAGGAGGTAGTCCTCGGTCTTCCGCTCATCCTGATAACGCCTCCTTATCCGCCACCACTCCACTTCGTCGAGCAACTTCGTTCGAGAGATGAAAGACGAAAACAAAAACAGAAAAGTAAAGCTAGAAAATAGTGGCGCGCACGGGCGAGAATTCGTGCGACGAAGGGGGCAGCAAGGAGAAACAGAACGGAAAATCCGACGTCTCGATCGAAGAGTCTCAGGGCCGTAACTTGCGCGCGCGCGCGCGCTCACGACAATCGCTCGTAAAGTTTTTTCTCGCGTGCCGTCTCTCTTTCCGTCTCTCACTCGCACACACGCACACACACACAAATGCACGAGACACGCGCGCACTTATTTTTTCACTTCCACACGATAATCCCGGCTACGAGGGTTTTCTATTTTCCGTTCGCTTGGAAACTCTGCTAAAGTTTTCGTTTCGGGTGAATAATCCTGGAGGAATCGAAGCACGCCCAGAGTCGCCAGGCCCGCCAGGCCCGTAAGCGCTTCCGACGATGACTCTTTTCCTAGATTTTCTCGCCCTCGTCGCTTCGTAATCGACGATCGTCAAGGCACGTGAATTTTCCTCGAACCTCGTCTTCTCTACCACCACGGACATCAATGACAGCCGATATCACATTGCACGCCACTGGGAGATGTCGAACGGAATATTGTTTTCTTTTTTTTTTCGCCTTTTTCACTCTACGCGCTCACTCTCTCTCTCCCTCTCTCTCATCTGCTCACGGATTACGTTTTCTCTTCTATTTCGCTCCTCTCTCGGTCGTTTGTATTATTTCGCACGAAAAACCGCACCTTCGCGAACTTTTATTCCCCCGTCGCTGCTATTTCTCGTAACCCCGCGCGCGTCGTTATAGCCCTCCCCCCCGGGGCCGAAATTTACTCGTTGCGATATTTCATCGAGGCGCCCTGTGCACACGGTGAACACACACGAGTCGTTTTTCTCTCGCGTAAAAGAGGCTCTCCTCGACTAGGAAGATCGAGTGAGCGAGTGAGTGCGAAAGAGAGCGAGAGAGAGGTTGAGAAAGAGTAGAGAGAAAGAACGAGGTAGCGGTAAAGGTGAAGGTGGAGGGGGGGGAGAGAAAGACGAGGCTTCCTCTTTCCTTCTCTCTCCTTCTGTCGTTGGCGGTGCTCTGGTTTCGCTCAGTCGATAAGTAGAGGTCGGTAAACGCGAGCCCTGTCGCTCTCTCTCGAGTATACGGGCAACGTCTCAGTTCCCGGCCGAAAGAATCTCACCTTCCCTCTTTACTTCTCGGCGATGAAAAAAAGGAGAATAACAAAAAGAACGGTAAAAAAACAACAAGCCGTTTCGTCGCACGAGGGACAAAGACGGTAGACGATCGCGCGCTCAGCGCACTCTGCTCACGTCGACGCGCACTCACACGTACAGCCGCAACCAACGGAGACACACTGACGTATAGCCTCGGACGAGCGACGAACGATCCCTCGCCGCACTTTACACACTGCTTACCATTTATACACACACGTATCGTTTATTATCATTATTTATTGTTATTTATTTTATTAGATATATCTATATACATATGCATATATATATCCACGAACACTCGTATATATATATATATATATATATCTTTGAAATTCGCGCACCCACGATCGAGAGAGTAGCTCTCGGCGCTCCGCTGATGCACTAGGTACACGCGCACAGAGGGAGCCACACGACGAGAAGGAGAGGGGGGGTGGGATGGGTGCTCGATCACTCTGGCTATTCGTTGCCTTATTTATTTTTCTCCTTGTCAGAAAAATTTTCGTCGTTGCGAGGGTTTCACCGCACGTAATTCCAAACACGTTGCGCGATGGTTCGTCTCGGGGGTTATTATCGAAACCCCGAACGTCGAAGAGAATTAAAAAAACTCACGCACGAAACGGAGCTCAATTACAAAAGGACGCACGCAGTTCGAGGGAAAAAGAACCGAATAACAAAAATAAAAAACCGCGATGCAATGACGTCTCGGAGAAATATTGCACAGCAGCGGAATCGTGAGACGGGAAAATGGCTGATTTCTCCGTGAAAAAAGAAAGGTCGATTTTCTTAAAGCGTGAGTTTATGGATTATAAATATTTCAGAGGGAGTTTACACCTTGCGACACAAAACAGCCGAATCGTTGATCCCCACCCTCATCCACTTTTTCACCGGTAATCCGTTGAAGCGAGATCTCCCGAGTATAGGTTTTTTTCTTCGTTTTCTACGTTGAAAATTCGTCAAATTTTTTTTTATTTCTCGTATCTCCGCTCTAGTAGCGTTCCTATTCCACCACGTCGACACACACACATACGCACACACGGGGAGCCCCAAGTCGCCGCGTTGCTTCTTGTTCCGTTGGGTTGGCTCCGTTCGCTAGCCTCGGCTCCTCCTCCTACTACTCTCACTCTCTCTCTCTCTCTCTCTCCCCCCTCTTTCTCTCTTTCTGCGGCTCTCTCGTCGAGCCGCCGTTTATCGTCGATTCTCGCTCATTCGTTGACCCGACGACTCGTTTCTCTCTCTCGCGTCTACCCCCCCTCCCCGCCCCTGACCGCCGCTAAACCGCGACGTCGTTTCTTCTCCCTCTTTTTTCGTATTATTGTCTCGCGATCGCTTTTCCAGGTGTTTTTGTCACGGCAAAAGCGGACCCGGAGAGCGTACTCGAGGCGATGGCCCCTCGCGCAGGTTTCTCGTTTACTGGCCGCAAGTCTGCCTTGACAGCGAGCGCGCTTCACACGCAACGCGCGCAGCACACGAATATACGCGGTTCGACGTGCGCGCGGGTCCTGCCTAACAAAATCCCCCTCGAGGTGCTAAAGCCAACGGTTCGCACGCGAGGGGTAAGGTCGGCAAAGAGGTGCGCGACGAGATATTTCTCGATTCTCTATGATCTCTTGGGGTACATACTCGTCGAACTCGCGTGCCCGGCACATTTGCGCGCAACTCTTCCGCCGAATCACCCTAGAGGGGGAGGGAAGTATTGAGAGAGGTGGAAACGTCGAACGCTCGATGTTTTCGTAACGGCTCAGTCAACCTGCAGGGTGGAGAGAACGGGACGGGTGGGAGGCTCGTCGTGGTGCGCCGCGATGCGGTAGATTTCTGCACTTCTACGCGTGTCCACGAACCTTCGAACTTCGCTCGCGTTCATTCTGGACAACAAATTCAGATTTTTGATCGACTCAATTGGACCACTTCGTGCGGCTGAAATCGGCTTCTTTTTCTTCTGTTTTTCGTCAATCTGCTGGGTTTACAGCCTTTCGAGTCCTCGTACTCAAAACTGCTGTCTCCATCTAGCGGGACCGGGCGACATTGCGCAAGCCTGCGAATTTTCGTGACTGGCGAGCCTTGCGCAACGAAAATTTCGTGCCAATATACCGATCGGGATTTTTCTGTTCCTTACTTGCGAGAATAATAAAAAGAAACGTCAAGTTGCATCGTCTTTTTTTATTTTCAATTTCTTTATAAAACAGCGTACTTGTAATGTGTGATATTTTTATCCTTATCAAAGTTTGGCAAAAGTCATCAACGCTTCGGTTTTCTGTTTTCGTGTTTCTCTACGCATTTGATTGATTGGGTTTTTTTTATGTGTTTTTCTTTCTCATTGATTTTGGGACGCGTGTTTAATCGAGCGTACGAGAAGGCACAATTTTTTGCTTCCCCACGTCAGCCATTGACCCGCCGGGCGAGATCGGACCACGCGAACGCCCACGAAATTGTCCGGTCGTGACGTCACACCGAGTCCCTTCAACTGACACGGCGTTGCAGCAATCTAATGACTCGTGGCCTCGTTGCGAAATCCTTGACACGTGAGGGCGCCACCGATCGACTCTACGCGCGCGCCTCCTCTAGCCACTTTCCTAGAGTATATTTTTTCATCAGTTATATTGCGATCTTACGATTCTGAAGGGAAAAATTAATATCTTAAAATGTAAGCGCAGCAGGGTAATTAGACATTTACGAATGGTAAACAAAATATCAACCATCCTGACAGCTGGCGTAGGCGTAACAATTATATTTGGTTGCGTCTCCGTCGCCGGTCATATTGCCGGTAGGGTATAATATTAAAAAATTCCTATAGTTTTCCTACACAATAAACAACTCAATTAATGAGATATACTGTTCATGATCAATACATCAATTAGATCATATGTGGACTTCCTTCGAAATGGAAAAGACCGAAACTGGTAAATGCTTTATAGGCGGTTATATTACCCAACAGAATCGGACTGAGAAATTGACTAGCTACAGAATACCAATACTTCTATGGAGAGAAGAATTTTGTCACCAGAAGTGTCACTTTACCATGGTGGTTTACCGAGAACACTGCGAATTTGTCCAATTCCATGCGGGCGGTGCGGCAATTAATAATATTCGTTTCTGTCGGTAAAACAGAACAGTCCCGCGTGCACACATCTGCGTTCAGAATATTGACAATCCATTTTTGAGGCCAAGATACACAGTTGATAATTACGAAAAAAAGAACAGGTACTCGCTGCGCTCTGATGAACACTGAATAACCGCTACCTCTTATTTTGTACAAAATCTCATTCTTTCGGGGTAGAGCACGACGGCATGTAACAGATGCCCGGTCGGTAAAAATCCTACAACTGTCGAGTAGGCCGCTCGGTCGATGTGACACTGGTTTTATACTGGGATGTCACCCTAGCCAATAACGCTGCGTTTCAACGTTATTCAATTCGTAGCGTTTTTTCAGGAGACCCGGTAAAACTTTAGAAGTACGTCTCTATTTTACGGATTTTCGACGAAGAGTGGCGAGTATGGAAGGGGAGGGGAAATAACCCCCTACTAATTTCGTCCGCCGGAAATACAACAAACAAACCCAAACAAACACAAAAAACCCCAACAAATCCAAACAAACCCAAACTTTTTACGAATTTAAAAAAATTTCCTAAAAATATTTAAACGCAACTCCAGCAGACAAATTTATAATCGACGTTTAAGGGGCGAAGTCCCTTAAGCCCTTTACACTTCCAAAAACCACGAATTCATGCGACGCATTTCTAAAGCCAACCCGGAGACGTCGCGTTTCGTAAACGAACGTTATTGCACGGGGTAGAAAACTTCTTCACCGACGGTAGGGAAAATCATGTAGGGATATTAAAGGGGTTAATCCTACACTACTCGTATGATACTCACTGGACAAAAGTTAAATGAATATTCATTCTCTGGTACAATGCACGAGAAATGTCGTTTATAAAAAACCAGTTGTTCTTGGAACGGGGATGGAAAATACATACTGGCGCCACAGCTATTGCTATAGCGACGTTGGTAAAGTTTTCGGACTCGATGCGTCAGCGCGTTGCCACTGGCGGCGCTGGTGTCTCTGAGAGTTGGAACAGGACGGTGCTGCCGCAATCACTTACCAGCCAGTGCCATCTCATGGTGAGTTCCCTTCCTTGACTTCAACCGATAATTTCCGTACGCGTCCAACGGCCATTTTACGATGTCGACGCACTCCGCGCGTCCGCCAGAGCCTGCCATCTGGCGGGTTTTCTTCCGCCGGTTAACCGGCTAAATCTATTCGGCGAGAGTGGTCGCGTGGTGGAAAACGTCAGCCCCACCACCTCGCAAACCGCGTGTGTTTTGTTCGGCGAGCGAACGAAGCGCGGGCTACGGTTCAAGTTGCATTTTGGATGCGGCAGACTGCACATCGTTTTCGGTAATCCTCGTCACTTCTGGTCGTTCGTTGTTCCGAAAGAGTTCAAACACGAGCCAGACTTACCTCGTGTCGCGAGCGGTTGATACGTTTTCACCGATTTCCTTTTTTTTTCGTGTTTCCCGTACGTTCGTTCTCGGAACCCTTTGTTTTTTTTCTCAACGCATACGAGCAAGTGTTATTTGACCTCTAGTGTGTTCGCGTCCGGAATCGACTACAGCGGCGCAACCAGCGCTCCGTCCAACCGGAAAATCGGTAAGTCGCCAAACTTTTCTCAACCCAGAACGAATCTGAAAACGGTGTAGTGAATATTTTTCGTTTATCCGCATTGAGTGAATCAGCGGTCGGTTGATAAGCATTGAATTGTTCTTTGGTGAGATTAACGAGATCGGACTTAATTTCGAAGAGGCAAAGAACGAAGGGAAGTGGAGAGTGGGTGGGTATTCGACGTCTCATCTAAAATCCCCGCCGGTAAATTAGCATACCAATTGATGCCAGTTCGCGCGAACAAGATTGTTTTCCCGAGCAAAATTCGTTACCGAAGATATTCCTTGGAGAGGCTTCACGATTTATTCACGAATTAGCGAGAATTCATCTCGCCCGTGCAAACCTTGAATCAAAGTGAAAAGGCCGAGATTAATTATACATACGGGACGTTCCCTGCTGCAGAGATTTACGTTTTTTTTCTTTTCGCTCGAGAACGTTTCGCGAATCGGTCTGATTTACGATCGAGCCTGACGTTCAAGATTACCGTAGAGACGGAAAGTAGAGCCGGAAGGGAAAATCGGTGTTTCAAAGAATTACGAGAAAACGATTTTTTCGACGCCAAGATTCACGCGAAAAAGTCATTTTTTCTCGAGTGCAAATTTCACTGGAGAGAGGAAGGAAATCAAGCTTGATGATATATACTTTTTTTTCTCTCTCCCTTGTTCCGTTCACTGCTCTCGCACGGTACGTTCGCGCACAGGCCAGGATAGCTAATGGAATGATTTTGTCGTTACGCAAGAGTTTATCTCCTTCGGTCGTAAACTCTCGCATCCTTGCCCCGTATGACAGGAACGTTTACGCATGTGCGTGTGCGAATATATATTCATCCGCGTATGCACAGACGCATCCGCGAATGTTAATAATTTTAATTAATACGCAGTGAAGCGTATAGCCGGAGGGATATTGGAAAACGAACTTCGTTTCATCCACTCGATTTTTCTTTGTCTCTCTTTTGCTTCCGGCTCGGGCCAAAAACCATCGACTATCAATTGGGCCAGGTTCGAAAAAGGAAAGAGAAAAAAAAACGTCGATAGATAGCTCATTAATCACGCACTTGATTTTCATTGACGACTCGAACTTCCAAGCATAGGGATAGCCGTTTCGAAGAGGATCGCAGATACGTGATGATCCCTAGGAGCGCGAATGATATACTTTTCCTATGCTCTTAATATGACCAATTACGCGCTGAATTATGGATCGGAAGGGACGCTGAATGGATTTTGCTGTGTGGTGATGATAGGCCACATGCTGCAAGTTGAAAGCCCTCGAATGCAAAGTGTTAAAGCCAGGCTATCGTACTCACCACACTTGCATGATATTATTATTCGTTTCTATCGATGCCACTCGCTGAGTAGCTTTTCATCAGTTTCGGGAAATAAACGAATTATTTCGATGAATCGATGATTCGGCTTATCGCAGCGGAATATAAAGTGAACCCCAAACGTTTTTTCGAAAGTCCTAATTTGAAAAAACGGATGTATGAATTTTATTCGATTTATCGTGATCGTTATCGATTTATCGTTAACAGACGTGTGAATGGAATAGAGAATCAACCCCCTTAATCAATTGAAGATTGAATTACCCCTTTAAGGATTTTCTCTCAAACAGGTAATTTAAACTTAATTTTGTAAAATGGAGATAATTTAATCGAAATTTCGTCTCTCAGCGGTTTCGAAACGAACGAAATAATGAGTATTTGCTTAAGGGTTTGTTTTACAATGGGTTGCTAAATTATTAAGGACAGTCATATTTTCGATCAATTTGTGTCTTCGAGCACACTTGACTACGCTTTTTAGTGGGGTATGTGTTATTGGAATAGATTTTTACGTTCACCATTGTATGCCTATAACTCAAATTTCAAGTGGATTTTAAAAGCTAAAGAATTTTTTTATTTTATTGTACGAAATACGAATATTTCATGACTGTCGCTAATAATTTGGCAACTCACTGTAGACGATTCGTGAGACAAGCGATATCGCGTGTATGTTATCCCGATCCGGGAAATTGATGGACTCGAAGTTCGCATCGTTGCGACGCAACGAAATTTATTTTCTCATTTTTTTATTTCCTTGAATCTATTATTTGGCGATATATTTTTTTTTCTATTTAAATTCTATGTTATCACAATAAAGATTTGTATAATTATTGAGGTAATTTAATTACGATTATATTGAAAAAGAAATAGAGAAATTAAAAAACAATGATTTTCAGTGCCTCGCAACGTTGCGAACTTCAACCTCATGGAACTTGTAAGTTCCCTGCGACGACGGATTTAATTGCAAAATATTGTGGGTTGCCGAATCATTGGGGGCAGTCATGAAATATTCGCATTTTCTACAAGAAAATTAAACAAATCCTTTAGCCTTTCAAATCCACTCAAAATTTGAGTTATACGCATATTATGAACGTAGAAATACATTCCAATAACACATACCCCAATTAAAAACGTAGTGGACTGTGCTCAAAGACAAAAATCGTTAAAAAATATGACTGTCCCTAATAATTTGGCAACCCACTGCATATCCATCAAAATTCTGACATATGACTGATAAGGTTAATGTTTTGAATATTTTCTTTTCACAGTCGTTTTTATTTTAGCACGAGTGAAAAAAACAGGACTTTTCTTCTCATATTTTAAATCGCGGTATTGCTGCCGATCTTTCTACCATAAAATATATTCCTCCCGTGAGATATTTATCTTTTTTCCTGCATTGTTCATTTTTCTTCAATTTTTTGAAGATAAGGAATTCGCGGTAGCTTCTCGTACGAAAATGATTTGGCTTTGTCTCCAACTCTCTTGTTTCACCTCGTTTCCATTCTTTTTCCTCATTGTTTTGTTGATTGTTTTTTGTATTCTTTTCTCGATTGTGGGAGGGGGAGATTTTTTATCGTCGACGTGCTCACGATTCAGCTATATCCATCGCTCGGAAGTGCATCGCGAGTTTTCTTGGTCGAGGGAAAACACAACCCTTTTTCTTTCAACCTTTCCGGGTTGGTTCTTCCCACGGGTTAGCCATGCTGGGGTGAGCGAGAACCTCTCGCGTCTTGACACTGACTAAGAGCTGAGGGACGACAACGCTCTCCTTTCTCTCTATCAAAAAACGTACGGTGCATGGAGCGCGGAGATTTAGTCTTCCTCTATCAACGTCCAATTTTTTTTTTTTTTTTTTTTTCAGCAGAACCCCTTTACCAGTCTCAAACTCGCTCTCGGGCATATTCCACCTTCCTTTCTTAATCTCTCTCGCTCACTCTCGGCATCCAAAGTACAAGCAGGACGCGATTGTAGACCAGGCCGATTGGTCGATTTATCCGCGAAAGCGATTATGTACGCCGCTTTGGTATTCACCACGTTCAATGCAAATTGAGGTGATTTTCAACCCACACGAACGTGTACACGATCGCCCACTCCGTTTTGCGTGGAATCTCTCGAGGTGGGGCAATATGGACCCCCGCTTGTAAAGATTGGGGCTGAGTAGGAAATCCGAACTTCCACAAGAAGCCTCAAAATTCCGAATTTTAACAGTCCGAAACTAAAATTTCGTAAATTTTTTATGTAATTTGTTTGGGTTTGTTTGGGTTCGTTAGTTCGTTTCCACGTTCTTTTTTTTTAATCTACAATAGTCTGTCCTTCGTCTTATTATGGCATCTCGTTGGAGTATTGATATTTACGGTTTTTTTTAAATTCGTTTCGAATAAACGTCCACATTTTCTTATCTATTAATATTATGTAATTTTTCATTTTCTCTAACCAGCGTATTTTGTACTTTTGTTTTCCGTAGAATGCCGTGACAGAGTGGTAAACCGAAATGTGGTCTCCACAGAAAAAGGCCACTCTGTCACACTATTTTTTAAAAAACCGATGTTAAAAAATAATTTTTCTTAGCCGGAAAGGAAACTTTAATTAGTCATAATGGAAACACAGAAGCAACTTTTTTTTTTTAATCCCACAGAAGTCACAATTATGTGTAGTTCAATAACCAAAAAAAACAGAAAAACGTCGTTTTATTGTAGGTTAAAAAGAAGAACGACCCTAGTATGATTTGAAACCCTTGATTTTAAACAAACCCAAACAAAAACCAAGAAATTTACGAAATTTGTAGTTTCGGTATATTCAAATTCGGAATTTTGAGGCTTCTGGTCAATCGAAGTTCGGGTTTCCTACCCGACTCCTAAAGATTGAAAAAATAATATATTTTTAATAAAATTTGTTTCTTCGTCTTGGTACGCGCTGTTATTAGCCTTTTTATTTGTCCACTTTAATCAGTTTCTATTTCAAATACACGAAAATTCACCTCACCCCCAGGGTACAGGGAAATCGTGAAAAACCCTTACCGGACTTTTTGATGAGGTTGAAGTTCGCAACGTTGCGAGGCAACGAAAATCATTATTTTTTAATTTCTCTATTTCTTTTTCAATATAATCGTAATCAAAATACCTCAATAATTATACAAATCTTTATTGTGATAACATAGAATTTAAATATAAAAAAAAATATATCGCCAAATAATAGATTTAAGGAAACAAAAAAATGAGAAAATATGATCTTTACGATTCGATGATTTTTGAAGAGATTTGTTTGAATGGGACAACACGCGAATGGATAATGGTTCCCTGTTGGAATGTGCGCAGACTGACAAAAGACTAACTTTCAATAGTAACACGACTCGGTAAAATTGAGACGATAAAATTTTACGCGTTTACACCAATATTTCAGTTTGACTGCAGCTTCGTAAAAATGTGGTGGCGCAACCTGAAAGGGCGGTGCTCGAGGTACGGCGACGTCTCCCGGGAACTGGAAACAAGCGTGTGAAAAAAGTGGGACGAAGGGGAGGAAGAGAACGACGGAATGAGATTGAAGAGAAAATAATAAATCAAGGTGGAAATAATAATGTGGATTTTTTTTTTGCTCAACTTTGGTAGTTTGACATCTTAACTGTTTTTGTGAATTGAGATCGCACGTTTTAATACCGCTGTACCGTAAACCGGGGCTACTTTGACTTTGCGGTTTACTTTGTCACATTTTGGGGCTACTTTGACATATGCGTAGTTTGGAGTTTATAGGCCGTGTTTTTTTTATTATTACTTTAAAAAAAAATGGTTTTTCTTTATTCTAGGCCGGATTTAATCAATATTGAACTTTAAGATCTAATCAAAATGGTGCAAAACTGTAAAAAGAAATTAGGAGGAGGAGCGTACAAGAAGGGACTTGAAGTTCGCATCGTTGCGACGCAACGAAATTTCTTTTCTCATTTTTTTTTCCTTAGATTTATTATTTAGCGAAATTTTTTTTTGTTTCATATTTAAATTCTAGATTATTACAATAAAGATGTGTATATTTATTGAGGTATTTTGATTACGATTACAGTGAAAAAGAAATAGAGAAATTAAAAA
>JAPYZJ010004665.1:0-13138 GCA_030522765.1 Ophioninae sp. B BG-2022a
GACTCTGCCAGTCAGTTCTTTGGAATCGCAAAAATTCAGAGTTTTATCTCTAGCTGAACAGTTTGGGGTCGTTTGGGTTTGGTCATCGAGAATAACTTACCTCAATCCTTGAAATCGGAAAATTTGGAGACTTCAAATCGAGATAATCTAGAGTTTCAGTCCCGGATGTTTGGGTTTGTTTGGGTTTCGTCGTCGAGACGATAACGCAATCCCCCGGAAAAAATGGTGAATCGGATCTGTCCGGAGAAACGACTCTGCCAGTCGTTTCTTTGAAATCGCAATCATCCAGGGTTTTATCCCTAGCTCAATCCTTGAAATCGGTAAGTTTGGAGATTTCAGCACCGAAGAAACGACTCTGCCACTCATTTCCTTAAAATCTCTATAATACAGAGTTTCAGTTCCGGATGTTTGGGTTTGTTTGAGTTTCGTCGTCAAGACGATAACGCAATCCTCGGGAAAAATTGGAGAATCGGATCTGGTCGGAGAAACGACTCTGCCAGTCGTTTCTTTGGAATCGCAATGATCCACAGTTTTATCCCTCGCTGAAAAGTTTGGGTTCGTTTGGGTTTGGTCATTGAGAATAACGATGGCTCCATCCTTGAAATCGTAAAATTTGGAGACTTGTGCACCGAAGAAACGAATCTGCCACTCGTTTCCTTAAAATCTATAAAAATTTCCTTAAAATCTATAATCCAGAGTTTCAGTCCCGGATGTTTGGGTTTGTTTGGGTTTCGTTGGAATCGCAATCGTCCCGAGTTTCATCCCTAGCTGAACAGTTTGGGTTTGTTTGGGTTTGGTCTGGTCAATAATGAAGATGGCGCAATCCTCGTAATCGGAAAATTTGGTCACGTGGACGCTTGCGCGAACAAGGAAAACGGAGGCGGGGCGAAGGGGGGGGGGGGGGGCTGGGCGCGCCTGGAATCAACCGGGGGCCGATTACGATATTACAAGCGTCGACGAGGATTCCGTGGGATCCGGAGAAACCCGTTCTACCGGCGATACTCCATGCGCTCTCGATTCCGGCGAGGTTAAAAATAACGCGTTCAGGAGATATTTATAGAGCGCTATTCAAGAGCCGGTCTTAGGGAGAAACTCGCCTACGTGTCCATACGACGCGCTTCCTCGTCTTTTCCCTGGTACGCGTCCCGTAGACGATCTCCAACGGGGAAAGATTCTCCGATGATGAACGAAAAATAGAGAAAATAAAATTTGAAAAAAAAAAAAACAAAAAAAAACCCAGAAAAAGGAGGGTTGGATAGGAAAACCGAACTTCGATTGACCAGAAGGCTCAAAACTCCGAATTTGAGTTTACCGAAACTACAAATTTCGTAAACTTTTGAGTTTGTTTGGGCTTGTTTAAAATCGGGGGGTGAAAAGGGTTTAAAATCAAATTAACGAACCCAAACAACTTTCGTAAACTTCTAGGTTTGTTTGAGTTTTTTTAAAACCGGGGGTAAAAAGGGTTTAAAATCAAACTAACGAACCCAAACAAACCCAAACAAATATCGTAAACTTTTAGGTTTGTTTGGGTTTGTTTAAAATCGGGGGGTAAAAAGGGTTTTTAATCAAACTAAAGAACCGAATCAAACCCAAACAAATTTCGCAAACCTTCACGAAATTCGTAGTTTCGGACTATTAAAATTCGGAATTTTGAGCCATCTGGTCAATCGAAGTTCGGGTTTCCTACCCCGACCCGAAAAAGGAAAACAAAAAAAAGAGGGCGAAAAGAAAGAAAAGAAAATGTCAGCGATCGCGTTCCGGGAGGAGAAAATACGGCGCCGTCGATGCCTGGATTTGACGGCGTTGAAGGTGGCCTTGGAGTCCGTCGAACGGAGAGGGCAAGGACGACCGCCCGGAGAAAACGCTTAAGCTCGAGACTCGCCGAGCTATCTTTTTTCTCGGCTACTCAAGGATCACGGGAGGAGAAGATGAGTCGATCCGAAAATGTTGATAGTTGACGGGCCTGAAGAGCTTTGACCGCCAGGAGCGTCGACGCGGAGGTGTTAAGACTCCGATTGGCTTACGGGTTGATTGCGATCGTGGGGCGATCGGTATTCAACATCGATCGATCGTTCAACGGCCCTGATCGATCTTGATGGTACTACGAATCAGCGTCCTTGTCAGAATCGCGAAAACGCCAGCAAACTCGCCGTCGTTGATTCGACGGTTCTTTCGATCTTTTTCGGCTTCACGTTGATGATTTTACGATTTTTCGATATTTTTGGCTGCCCGTTGATGATTTTACGATTTTTCAATCTTTTTTAGCTTCCTGTTCATGATTTTATGGTGTTTCGATCTTTTTTGGCTTCCCGTTGATGATTTTACGATTTTTCGATCTTTTTGGCTCCCGGTTGATGATTTTACGATCTCGGGATCTTTTTTGGCTTCCCGTTGATGATTTTATGATTTTTCGATCTTTTTGGCTCCCGGTTGATGATTTTACGATCTTTCAATATTTTTGCTCAAAGTTCGTATCGCTGAAACTCAAAATTCTCATAATTCTCTTTGACAAAACCATAAATCCTAGCAAAATCACCTAAACCCAAACAAATCCAAACATTTCAACAACATTTCAATGAACCACGACGACAATGCTTCACGACCAATCGAAAGCCAATAGAAACGTTAAAAAAAAAAAAAGTAAAATCAGATAGTTCAACGTGAGTGTCCCGTTTGGTAGGCATTCTAATCAGCTAGTAACCGGTTCCACCTGAACCCCGCCCATCTTCGGTATGGAAAACGTTTTCCCAACCTCAAACGGCTCGATTCTACAATAACGGCGAACGGCCAAAAAAAAAAACCCAAACAAATGATACAGAACGGAGATCGAAAGAGATCGCTGGGAGCACGCGTCCGAGATCGGGAATGAAGCAGCCCCCACGAATGAGCGCACGGGCCGCGTAAATCGGTTGTTGGATATGAAACGAAAAGACAGGGTGATTCGATCGGCTCGTCCCTGTGGCTTGCTCGGGCAGCCATTACAACTCGAGGAGAGAGAGAGAGAGAGAGAGAGAGAGAGACGCTCAAGGGCGCTGCACCCGAGGGCTTCTTCTTGCTTCTCTTTTTCTCTCTCTCTCTCTCGTCCTCGTATATTCGAGCTGCAAAGAGAACGTGCAAACAACTGGACGCCACGTCCGTGTGTCGTGTCAGCCTCGCGCGCGTAAAGGGATAAAAATTGTTGAAACGTGTGAAGAGTCGTTGCTGCGGTATTCGCCGATTAATCCTTTGGTTGCATTTGCAAAAAACTCGGTAGAGGAGGAGACACGAGTGAGGAGAGCGAGGGGGGGGGGTACGAAGACGAAAGAGAAGAAAACGAGAATGGAAAAACGAAGAAAACGACGGTTGCAGGGGAGGGGAAGGGGGAAGGAAGGAAAAAGGTTGGCAGCTCTTCCTCGGTTGTGCGTGCCTCCCCCCCCCCCCCTCTCTCGGCCAACCCGGGCAAAATTTTTCCTCGCGACGCGTCGAACCCCACGCGGGTTGCGTGCTCGAGATAAGAATATAATTCAATTTAATGGATGTGGTATCCATCGCTCCTCCCGCGATCAATCGGAACATCGATTCTTAATAATCGACATTTTACCTCAGCAGCGGTGCCAGGAGTCTCGTACCGAGACTCGGTAATCATCGAGTCCCTCCTGCTCGGACAAATTCCCGAGGTAAATTGAAACGTTCCGTCTCTCTCTTTCTCTCTCTCTCTCTCTCTTTCTCTCTTTCTCTCATATACGCATTTTATTTCACCTATTTTTAGTTTATATATAAATGCACGAGAAAGGATGTGGATACGCGAGTGTTAACGTCGCGTTGATCGAGTATCGATCACGTTACACGATGCAGAGGAGAGCTCGATTTCTCGCTGTTTTATATGCGTCACCCCCCCCCCGCCGTTCCTTTATTATTATTGTTATTGTCATTTTTATAAGAATAATAATCATGATAATCATAGTAGGAGTAGTACTGAGCGATTGAATTAGTAGTAGTAGCAGAAACAGTAGTAGTTGTTATAATAATAATAATAATAATAATAATAATAATAATAATAATCGTACTGGACACACGTCCACAGAATACTCATAGGGACAGACCAATCGCCGAGAATTGTGAAAGAATTATGAAAATAATAATAATAATAATAAGTGTAGTAAACAGAAATCCATGATTATTCCAATAGATGGCTTCAGTTATCTGTATCTTGCGTTGCACAAGTCCGATCGGGTTACACTAAACGACGTTGGAAAAATGAGATTTCGTACCGAAAAAACTTTCGCGATCGGTTGATGCATTGGTTGACTCCAGTGATTGGTTGACTCCAGAAAATAATGGATTTCTTTTTACTACACCTCATAATAATAATAATAATAATAATAATAATAGTAAACGGTCTGTAACGGATTTTCCCCTTTTTCATCACGAAAAAAAAAAAAATAAAAGAGTAAATACAATAATAAAAATAGTAATAGTGATAGTAATAGTAATGGTAGTATTAGCAATACTACTACTGGTACTTCTACAGTAATTGTTATGATTATTGTTATTACAAAACTTATGTTCGAGTTTCGAAGGGCCAATCGGTGTAAGTCACGTGCGTACGCTTCGACCGGCAACTACTACCGATTTTAATTAAGTGCGCTTTAAATTATAGCCAGGCCGCAGCTCCGGAGGACAATCGCGGCAGAAAGAGAAAGAGAGAAAGAGAGAGAGAGAGAGAGAGAGAGAAGCAACAGGCGTACGAGTAGGCTTCTATATAAGCAGCTTGGACTAATAACTGTAATAAAGCGCGCGCGAATGCCTCATTAATATATCTCTCTCCCTCTCTCGCACGCGCTCCTCAATTTCCTCAAAGGCCCCCCTCATTGCACTCGCGCTGACTTACGCTCATTGCACTTGACCCTCTGATTTATTTCGCTTCTTCAACGTGTAGCTTCTTGTTCTCGGCTTGCTTCCCCCCCCCCTCCTCCTTTTTCCCCCTCCCCCCTCACTTCTTTCCCCTCCGCCTCTTCCGCTACGCTCTACCTTTTCTTCATACTCCTCTTCATTCTCAACCCACTCCTACCGCCCCCAACGTCTTATCTCGCAAAGCTTCTCCCCCTTCTCCCCCCTTTCCCCTCTCGGTCGACCGTCATTCAATAATCGTTTAACCGCGAAGCTAAATTTTCATTCGCCGACGGAGGATACGCGATAGTCTCGATGTCCGATCCCCCGCGTTAACCAGGGAACGTCGACTCGCGTGAGAACAAACGGAAAACCTGATGGACAGACGAATGGGAAAACCTCGAAACGACGGGCTTCCGTATGACCGAAATATTTTTTGCATCGAACTCAGAAAGGGACGCTTCGTTAATCAACAGAGCGGCTAAACCTCGTTAATGGAGTTGGAGATACGTATGGAATAAGATCGCGCGAAACGAGGAGTTTGGGGTTTGGGGATCGAGCAGTTTTTATCGTTGGAGTGACGTTGGAATGGAATTGGAATCGTTGGAATTGAATGGAATGTTTCTTTTTTTTTTGTTTTTTCAATTTTCGGTTTTTTTGTGAAATGAAATCGAAATTACGTAATCATGAATGATAAAAAACTTTCATAAATAATGAATAATTAATCATTAAAAAAAGTTTTATAAATAATAAATAATTAATCGTAAATAAAGTTTCATAAAAAAATAATCAATCGTAAAATGAAGTTTCATAAAAACCAGAATTCGATGCATTTTTTGTTTTCATTGTCCATTTACTTCTTCAATATTTTTTATTTTGTACAGAATTTGATAAACAAGTTAATTAACGTACATACGAATAAAATGTCGAATCGATGTTTTAATTGTCTCGTGTGTATCTTCGATTGTTATCTTTTCCTAAAACCGTGGTATTGTTTGGGTTTGTTTGTTTGGGTTTTAAGTCGTCGTAATAACCGGACGACTCAACCTTTGTTGCGCAGATAATGTTTATTGAGGAAACGAATAATTGCGTTATTTTGAGAATGACTCTTTAGGAATTTATGTTCGTAATAATCGAACGTTTTATTCGCCGAGCAAAATCAAGGTCTGGAGATCGTTGTCGGTCGGACCGATCTTACGATCCTAGAAAAGATAATCGGCGCATTACCACTTTTACAGTCGCAATAAAATTTAACGAAAGAATCTTTAAAAAATTGAAGAAAAAAAAAACAAAAAATAATATTTTCAATGCCTTTGAAGGATGCCGTTGATTTTCAAGGATCAAAAGATTGGATCATTCAATATCACCCAGACTTCGCAACGTCATAAAAAAAATTATCGTAAAAATCGTCATTGAAACCCAAGTGCCCGATTTAATGATTCTAGGGTTTAACAGTTCCATTCGCACCAATGATTTCTCAAAGCTTCCATAAAACGACTAATAATTGCGAAATAATAAAACCGGTCACCTAAAATCTTCACGATTGTCGATCGATCTTCGCAATTTTATTAGTTTATCTATCTAATTCAACTTTTCCACAAGTTTTCTAATTAAACGTTTTTTTTTCTCATTACTTTTCATCAAAATTCAAAAAATAAAACGCAACCAACGTTTTCCTTCCAAATTCAACGATGCGACATAACCTCAAAACCTCTCCGGGTCACTTCCGAAGGTCCAAATTAGTCCCTCTTCTCAGGAATCCAAAAAATCTCACGTAAGCTTCTGAAAAGAAGCAAACCGGAAGTGGCCGGGCTAATGAATCCCAATCGGTTACCGGACGTGTCACCCGATGATAACGGACATTTGGCATTCCCAGGGTATCTAATTTCACAGTATTTCACCGGTAGTTCAGAGAAAGCAATGAAATAATTCATGGTGACCATAAAAGTTCCGATCATGCTTTTGCCACCCCCCAATAGCTAATATACAATAAACGTGCGCCGTTCGGGAGTTCAGGGTTCATCGAACCGGCGTCACATCCGCAGCCTCTGCAAAGTGAAAAAAAAAAACGAAAAAGCGAAAAAAAGGAAAAGAACTAAAAAAAAAAAGATTGTCGCGCGAACTGACCTCGGAGAAGCGATCCGTCAGCCATTCTCGCTTTTTTTATCCTCTCCGGTTTTTTATTTTTTAATTTTTTTTTTTTCTCGTTTTCTCTTCGATGCGGAAATTAAAGCGCGTTCGTGTAACGACGGGTCTTCGGGTGTTGGGAATGACGCGGGCGAGACCGGCAGCCGCAACACGCGCGGAAAGTTGGAAGATGGTGTCCGTTGGTGGGAGGGAGGAAAAGAGAGAAAGAGAGAGAGAGAGAGAGAGAGAGAGAGAGAAAGAGATAGAGGGCGTACCGTTATACCCGTTCGACGAAGATAATCTTGGAGAGACACAGGCTCGGTATGCCGTAGCGAGATATCGCGCGGTTGCGCACATGGTGTGGTCCATTTGGATGGTTGCCGGAGTTGGTGCGTGCGCGGCAATAATCAATCGACCGGTAATAACGAGTTAATGAGCAACATTCGATACAAGTACCATCTATGTATCGAAATTCTCCGATGGAAACGTATGGACGAAAGTAGGTATCATTGGCTATGTATATATATCTCTCTCTCTCCCTCTCTCTCTCTTGGGCTCTTTATCTTCTTCTCCGTGTTGAGAACGGTCATGAACGCGAGAGAAGAAGATGGAGGAAGAGAGAGAGATATCGAAGGAGGGAAGATTCAACCTCGCGGGCACCCGAGAGTCATAACGCCGAGGCTAATGTCCCTAATGCCTATAATCTCGGATCATCCGCATCTCTCGACTCGCCTCCAGGCACTATCCGCTCCTTCCACGTACTTCGTCGAAGCCCCGTACACACTGGACACGCAAATTCCTGAACGCGGGGCCGCGAGACTCCGCGGCCGGACGAGGAATGAAGAAGGACCATCAGAGACGGAAGAGGGATGATGAGGGAGGAGGAAAAAGGGCCAGGGGTGAAAAAAAGTCAAGGGGGTTTGGCGAAGCGAACAGGGTACTCCGTACGCATCATACGCGAGGATCGGTAAGTACTCGCGTGCGAGCGCGTTGGACGTGTCACTTCGCGATCGATAAACTCCTCCTTTTTTTCGTTTTTTTTTCGATTTTCTTTTTTTTTTCGATTTTTTTCCTTCGATTTGTAAGAAGCGAAACGTCGTTTGAAAGGAAAAATACGAGAAAACGGATAGAGAAGCGGAAATCGTATTTCGATCGGTAGATATAGTTCTGAATGACGTTATTGACGAGATGGTGGAGTTGAAGGACGAGACAGGACGAAAAGCTAATTTTATCTATCGACTACCTTAAATTATCGATTAGAAATGTCGAAACCGAACAAACGATAACTGACAGCTCCGAAGAGTTCTGCCTCGAGACCGAATTATCACAGATCGATACGACGATTCTTCTGGGATTCTGTGCTCCGGGGCTCGATTTGATGGCCAACCGGAGTTTCGAAGAGTTTTTACTTGTCGGGATGAACGTTTCCGATAGGCGTTACTTCGAAAGGCACGAAACAGATATTGATGGATAAAGAAATATTTTCGGGAAATATATAAAGTCACCTTATTTTTTGGACAAACTTATCGAAGGGTTAAACGTATTAACCCTTCGATCCCAGTCTTCCCCTGCCAACCTATATAAGCACACTGCGTCAATCTGGCCCATGACGTTTTTCAAATTTTTGTATTTCGGTAGATATGCATTTTTTGGTTTTTTTTTGTGGAAATGTTTTTGGTAATAATAATAATCCATATTTTATAGAACTAAAGTCGTTTTTTTTTTGGCGAAATAGAAAATTGAATAAAAAAACATTTCATGAAAGTGGGGCATACGTTAAAAAATACGGGATGGGGTGAAAAACCTTCGGATTGACCAGAAGGCTCAAAAATACGAATTTTAATATTCCGAAAGTACGAATTTTGTAAAGCTTTTTTGCTTGCATGAATTTTACGAAATGTGTAGTTTCGGAATATCAAAATTCGGAATATTAAACTTCGGAATATAAAAATTCGGAATATCAAAGTTCGGAATATTAAAATTCGGAATTTTGAGGCTTCTGGTCAATCCAAGTTCGGGTTTCCTACCCCACCCCAAAAATACGTACTTATACGAAAAAAGTAATAAGTCAAAACGATCCAGTATGCATTCGAAAGATTAAAAATCTTAAAATCTGTGTCTCAACCACGCAAAAATCGGGCTGTTCGAACGACTTCCATAAATTCAAGAAAATAGCTTATGGGGTGGATGACCACATAGGATAAATATCGACCCCTAAATCAAAAGAAAACAAAAGCATAGGTCTCCTCACAGTTGGCACACTAAAAAGTTAAGACATTTGAACTCACCCTTGAGCTGCGTAGTCTCGATGGCGAACATATTGAGTGCGAGTAGTTGAAGCAGTCGTGTCTCAGGTATCGGTAAGGGCGAGTGTTGTAGGAGAGTTCGGAATTCCCTCAGCATTTGAATAGCGGCTTCTTGGAAAGTTTCCATTCTGCGAAAAACATCGTTCGACTAAATAATCAACAAAAAAAAATTTCATCCACGAACAAGAAGAGCTAAGCCGAAATCCGGAGGTCAAAACAAATGAAATTCAATTTCGCTCGTCGTAGAACAAGCACGTTTCGCGGAGGTTAGCCAAGTTGAATAAAAGGCATCGATGTAAAAAAAAAAAAAAAAAACCTCCACCGTAAAAATGGACAAAAATGGAAGATCACGAGGAAAGAAAAGCCGTTTGATCGGTGACTGAACGATTCAAGCGAAGAAGAGTAACGACCATCTAGGATGATTCGTGGTCGATGATGGAACGAGGATATCGATTCGGGTTCATCGGAGTGACGATAATGACAGTGATAACGTCGATGATGATGATGATGCCCCGGCAATGATTCTAGGGAAAGAGAGAGGAGAGAAGACGAGACCTGGGTAGAGAAGAAGGGAGGGGCAGGGGGGATGGGACTTTCAGCCGCAAAAGAGGCTAAAGCCCTTTGGCACTGTTCGAGTCTCGTAAACTGGCCGTAGAGGAGAAAAAGGAGCGCTAGCGCACCCGGTTATATTCCCACAGCCTCGCGGTTACACGCGGTGGCAAATTTACGGTACGTAACGTCTCACTCGATCCCTTCTTTTTCCCCGTTCTACCTCGTGCCCTAAGCTTTACCCGTGGTTCGTTGCAATCTGGAGAATTCGTGACGTAAGGCCTCCGGCATTGCGATCGTGATGGAGAAACGCGTCATCGTTTACCCATCGGGCTTCTTCACCTATGTCGTCCAATGAGGCGTCACTGTGTGAGTATTGATATTTCGAATCACCGACAAGTGAAAGAGTAAGAGCGAAAGAAAGGCTCTCGAGATATAGATTATTCGAGGGCAATAAGTAGCTCGGAAGAAACGAGGCTAACGTTATGAACTCTGGGCATTCTTTCGAAGCAACCGCTTACACGTATGCTTTTTCGATAGAGAATAAAGCGCCTCATGACCCTTGAGGAGGTTTCCGCGCAACAAAGAGAACCCCGACCGATTCGTTGTTTCCAAGCGGTGATTGGCTGCGCGACGTGTCCGAGTACCGTTAATCCACCAAGAGAGAGAGAGAGAGAGAGAGAGAGAGAGAGAGGTGATCGTGGCCGGTGGAGTTTTCATCAGGGACCACCGCAACCGACACCGCGAATATATGTGCTATGCTCTACCCCTCTTTTAGCACGCGGAATATCCATCGAGCTCGTACCTGCTATCGGTGTGGGAAAGCTCGACTCCTCGTTCTCAAGTTCCTTCATGGAATTCGTATCTTTCAGGAAGGTTATTAACCACTTTGTTTCTCTCTCTCTCTCTCTCTCTCTCTCTCTCTCTCTCTCTCTCTCTAGATCTCCGTCTCTTTCAAGTTCGTTTCTTCAGCGCGAGTTGCCGCGCCTATTTTCCAACGGAACCTGCAACTTTTTATTCGTCAATAACGCTCTGATGGATCGCCTCCTGTAATTGCTTTGCCCATTGATAAGTTTATTATCCAGCGGGAAAGGATATTCATCCATTTTATTGGCCGAGAACGAGAGTTCCCCGGTCGTCCATTATCGTCCCGAAATTCGCGTCGAGGGAGGATGGATTAACCGTTGCCGAACACGAAGAAAAATTTCGACACGTGATGATGATGAATTTTATTATGCTCCAGTCAAAAACTTTCGGGCGATTTGAGAAAAACAAAGTTATTACAAAATGAAATATAACATTTTTTACTGAATAACAAGTAAATAATAATCTAACAAAAAATACTAGAAAACGCAATATGAATTTAAAAAATGCGATGTAAACCAAAAAATGCAAAATGAATCAAAAGAGAGAGAACGAGAGAGAGAGAGAGAGAGAGAGGAGGGAAAGAGAGAGAGAGAAAAGCGATTGGCAGGCAGAAATATAAACATGACGGGGATAGGGCGGCGCACGAGTGCAGTAGGGAATTGCACTTAAGGGCATAACGGCAAATCGGAGAATGGTCGCGCGCGCGAGCTCGTGTCGAGTCACCTCTCGTACAGTGAGAATGGAACAACGATGCACCAACGAGGAGCCAAGGAGAAGAGGAACACTTCGACGTAGAGATGGAGAAGCGAGCATGCGGGAGGTGCATGCTCAAGAACAGAGAAAAGGTGGAGGATCTATCTTCCTCTCTTGCTCTCACGGCTTCTTGCTTTCTCGCTCCTCTCGTGCCCATTTTCTATCTAGGAGGTGAGCGTACGAGGGCCTCCAGCGAAATGAGAGAAGCTATGGGGATATGGCGGTCCGCGTCTATCGACGCCGACCTACCAGCTCTATGACTAACAAGTTTGCACTTTAGCGCATAACGGGGCATTCCCAGTGTCCATAGATCATGCTACGTGACCCATGGATTGCGTGGGCTCGACTGCCCCACTATACATACCCAGTACCAACTTCTCAGACTCATTTCTTTTCTTTAATCATGCGGGGGCTCCTTCTATCGTGCCCTCGAGAACCCCGATAACTCCAGTCTTTCTAGGCCTTTGCGCACGAGTGTGTACGCGTGTGTGCTTTTGCGCATGAGTATGTGCGCATGTGTACTTCTGCGCATGCCTGTGTGCGCATGAATGTATCCTCGTGTATTCCTTTGCGCATGCGTGTGTGCACATGTGTACCTTTGCGCATGAGTGTATGCGCATGAATGTATGCGCATGCGTGTGGACGAATTCTCGATACATCGGCATCGCAGTGATAGGTAAATCTGCCGAGTTCTGACGCGACATTAGTTTCGTGCTCCAACCGTTTCCAGAGACTCTCAAGCGCACAAGTGTACCACGAGTATTGGGCGAGGAACGAAATGCAGCCTCATGCACTCTTTCGATACCTCAGCGTAACCCATACGCATTTTTTTCAAGATCTCCTCCCAGCGGAAAATTTATCGAAAAATGAGCTTTTTTTGGTACGTTTTCATTTTCCTGGCAAAAAGGAATTCCCAGGAAATGTCGTTTTTTGAAACGGTGAAAGATTTTAAAAGAAGAGTTTTCAAGCGTTCTTCCAAAATGTTACCACGTCATTTTTCACCACCTCAAGATCGTGCGACAGCCCTTCTTAAATTTGAAAATCTCTAATAAAAACTCAAATTTTTCAAAACCCAAAATTCAGGTCTTTTTTCGACCCTCGTTAATTAAAAAAAAAAATTTTTTTATGAATCTCAAGATAAAAACCCAAGCTTCAAAATTCCCAAATTCAAGTATTTTTTCCACCCTCGTCAAATTTTCACTTATTTGGTGCATTTGAGATAAAAAAACCCCAAACAAACCCGAATTTTCAAATTCCTTTATTCTTCCAAAAAGTCTTTCCAAAAAGAAGTATCTCTTCTTATTTTACCACGTTTCGTCGTCGTAAAATCACCTAAAAAAAAAAATCCAAAATCAAAACCCAAACGAATTTCGCGTTTCGGTAACATCATTTCAATATCAGCCAGGGGAGGAATTTCGAGTTGGACGTACAGATAAGTATGGATGAGTATTCCATACCCTCGTATATAGTAATCCGGACGCCCGCTGAGCGGACGGTGTCGAGTACGGAGAGACACCCGAGGGGCCTCGGACGTTTCGATCTCGTTAGCTCGCGCACCACGCGCGCAAACGCATACACGCATACCTCGCGCGTTTCTCCTTTTCGCGCTTCGCCAATTTCCTCCTCCTTCCTCGAGCTCGTAGTTTTTTTTTTCGTTTTTTTTTTTT
>JAPYZJ010004666.1:0-13134 GCA_030522765.1 Ophioninae sp. B BG-2022a
TTCCTTGTTTTTGCAATATGCTTATATATTTTTTGATTTTTTTTTTGCTGCGAAAAAAAAACTGAAATTCCCCAGTTTTAAAGAACACGCACGAAATATCACTCTCCTCGAGGGTTTGCGAATTTCTCACTCACGAAAATTTCGATTTATAATCGAAACGTTTATTTATTATTTTTTTGAATGTGAAATGGTTTGATTTTAGAATAAAACGACACTTTTCCTGATTTTTTTAATGTTAAAGTCAGCACGCAAAAGTGACGTACATCGTGTACTTTTGGCAATTTAACGAACGACCATTTTGAAAATGTTTTATTTTATTAATAAATTTGATGATCGATAAGAAAAAGAGTCGAGCGAGGATGAGACGCGGACTCAAACCGACGGCAATCCGACATGCACTGTCGGTGTACCCGCGACGCTTCTTCGGGTTTCCGAGCCTCTAATACCCGATGTATGTGTTGGAAAAGTATGTTTGAAGCGGCATCGCGTATGCGTGTATTTGTGTGGGTGTGCGACACACATGTATGTGATATTTTACGTGTCCGTTTGCTTCGAAGAGCGGGGGCACCGAGGAAACGTCACGTGACCAAAAAAAAAAGACAAGAAGAACTCCTAGCGAGAAGGAGAAAGGGAGAGAGAATGAATGAGGGGCCCCACACGTGTTGACTGCGTGTTGGATTGACGCGAGACTTTCCGGACTCCCGGATTCCCCAAAAAGCTCGAGTGAATACCCACACGTGTCCAAAATGTGCATCCTAATGTATTTTCGAATTATCAAGTTCGAATTGAAAGTTGTTAGGATTATTTTTCATTTAATTCATTTTCCGAGACTTTTGTATCCTCATAAGCTCATTCAAGCAACCAAATGTTTCTTTTTTTATATTGTTCTTATCCCATTCTTGGTAGACATTTGAAAACACAGTTGCGAAATTTTTAGGGAGAATATTAGTGGAAAGAAATACAAGCAATTGAAAAAAAGAAAAATAATAATTTTCGCTGCATCCCTGCAAATTTCAATCAAATTTTTATTTTCACGACGCTGACGTTTGCATCCTTGAAATACGAGGAATATTATTTATATACGTATTTTCGTATTTTATTTTTTTATTATCAGAACATTTTTATACCTATTGTATACCTATTATTTTACACTTACATTTTCGTATTTTATATTTTTCAAAAACGCATCGTAGAAAATTATGAAAAATATAGAATACCAAAAACTTCGAATTTAAGAAACTTTAAACTCACACTCCTCCTTCAAATACCCTCAAGAGTGAGATTTTGACGGTGAAAAATATTTATAAAAAAACTCTTATATTTTTTCAATTTTCGTATTTGCGATACAGTATAATTGAAATGCAACCAAATCGTTTACATTGCAAAACTCACATTACAAAAATTGTCAAGTCATGTAATTTACGTCAATTTGAGTATCTATGCGATAATATCGGATGAGGAAGAACTTCATCATTTGTCAATTTCTGATATTTTAGGAATCAGTCTGCTCTGGTTTTCTCTCTCTCTCTCTTTTTGTCCATCTGTCTTTCTCTCTCTCTCTCTCTCTCTCTCTTTCTCTCTCTCTCTCTCTCTTTTCTTGCTACCTCCCTCTCTGTCTATTTCCTTATGTGTAGCGTGTCAGGAACGTAGACAACGTCCGTTCCGCGGAGCAACTCGAGAGAGAAATTCCAACCGCGGCGGGAGCGAGAAGAGCCACTGCTCGAGAAAAAAAGATGACTCCCGTCTTGTGCATTTAATCCTTTGAGCACAGACACGCGGATGGTGTGGCACAGATCAAAACTTGCAGAGCTCGAAACTCCCGACGAAGTGGCGGAAGGGGAGGAAGAGGGGGGGAGGCCAAGAAGGGCAAGAGGAGCTAAACATTTCTCGAATATTCCCTCCGCCCACAGTTAGAATTGCGGGATACAAATCTTCTTTGTCCTTTTCCCCTATATTCTTGTCTTGTCGCCGAGTCTCGCGTCTAGGGATGTTGACTACGTTTCCGGTCACGATATAAATACTTTGAGAAATTCGGTACGTGAATTTCTCTTTGCTCATTTATCTTGCTAATATTGTAAAATTTTCGTGTCTGTTTCCTCGGTTTTTTTTTCGTCAGGTTGAAACAAAATTGGTGAAGTTCGAATACTGCGACGATATCTATCAGTTTTGAAACTTTTTTCTATTCGTTCTTTCCATCGCGAAACATTGGATTTCAAACTCCTAAAATTTCTTTCGTGTTTAAATGTAGAAGAAATTTAATATATATTTTTTCGGATTTTATTTGCACTTTTTGAAATGCTAATTTAGTTTCAATATAATGACAGTTCTTTTCATTTTGTTTCTGTCGTTTGTTCGTTTCACAATGGAAATCTTTTTTGCAAATAAAAATCTTGGATTTTTAGGTTAGAATTAGAAAATACATTCGATATGTTTTCGTACACTAAACCAGCCAAAAAAAATTGAGCGATAAAAGAACAACTTTTGCTGTATCAATGATACAAGCTGTATATAGCTCATGATAATTTTTAATCGTCGTGGGAATAACTTTTTTTTTGTTTGATTACGTGATTATGAGCACGTGTAATGACGTCGCATCGTTGGGATGCAATGACAAAATTGGGGTACTTTGATTCGTGTGACAAATAAACGACACGATATTCTTAGCTGTTCGTTATTAGATATCGTTTTTTTCATTTTCAGACTTTCGAACGCATATTTCTTCGACTACACGTGTTCCCTTTCACAAGTATATTTACGTTTCTTGCTTCCTCGTTTAATTTCATTTTAGCTTATTTATGTATTCTTGTATGCATTGGGCGCCTTATCCCTCCCTATACTCTATTCTGGTCGCCATTTTATCGATTTTTCCCTTCCCCTTTTTCTTCCTGTATTATATTTCGTCCCTTTTCAAGATCCCCCCCATCCGGACCCACACCATTTCTTGTCCAATCTTTCACATCGTACATCCACCATGCGTATGTCACTCTGGGTTCGAATTATTTCACTTTGACACACACGTACGTCGAGACATTTACCTCACAATGCAATCAACATTTATCGTTCAAGAATCCTCGACATCGAAAAAACGAGCGAAGAAACATTCTTTGGCAGACCTGAGCTACGAAAGTCACCCAAGCATTCCTTGGAATTCACGGACGATCTAAAAAAAATTTTTTTTTTGACAGTGGAAGAAATACAAAATCAAAAAATAACATTAATTGAATTTTGACAACTTACGGAAAATCTCGAAAATTTTTTTTCGGCAATGTCAAATAAAAAATCGCAAAAACAGGAATGTATAAAATAAAAATCGAAATAACCGCAATGAATAAAATAAAAAAATAAAAATAACCGCAATAAATATCCCTATAACGGAGAATTGTTAAATAAGCATCAATATCGTCGTTTTAGCTTTCGTATTTCAATTCATTCTGAATTTCTATCGAAAAATATACCGGAAAATCACCAGAGCTTTTTTCGCAATGCTTTATCATTAACTACTGATAAAAGACATGAAGCGATGGATCAGGGAAAGAAATATTTTTTTTTTAGAAAAGTTCCTAAAAAAATCGAAGTTTGTAAAGCAACGTGTTATCGCGGAAAAAAACATTATGCATAAACTAGATATTTTTCCACAACTAAAAATTATGGCGGCGACCAAAATGTGGATTATTTTCTCAAAACTCACCGCAGTTATAAATATTCTAATTTTCTTTTCTCCAATTAAAAAATCATTGATATTAAATGGATAAAATTTATCGAGTGATTAATAATACACATTGAGTACGAAAAGTAATATTTCGAGGTCAATGACAGAGTTTCGGCGGTGTTTTCTGTGAGCAGACACACTGTAGCGACAAATGAAGTTCGGGCCCTTCGTGAGACTCGGTTTACCGAGACAGGCGTCAAAGAAGTCGGGCTCGACGTCTACTTTATTTTTGGTGCCTCCTGGGGTGGCTTCTTCTTCGTTTCATTGGTGTCAAGCCACGAAAAAAAGTCAGAAGTACATACGTATACACTCCGGAGAAAACGGATTTTTTTTCTCTCCGTTTTGCGCCCCGCTCGAAATCGCGAGAATCGTGGAATCGAAATTGGAAAACGGGCCAAAAAGGCGGGATGCATGAAAAAAAAATGTTTTTCGAATTCGTGCCTCAAGGGAGGACAAAGAGTACTTTACGAGATTGCGCGTGCTAAAGTTTTTCTACGGCAATACTCATGATTGGACTGTTCGAAGCACGTTTACTCTTATCATTTCCAATTTGTTTTTATTATTATTTTTATTCTTGAATTTTTGGGGTAGCTGAATTTATAGATGGTATTTCGGGGTCCCTTAATGGTCCTTAAAACTCGCATTTTACAGCTTAACAACACAACCTTTTTATTCGTTTCGATATATATATATATATATCTGTAAGCCCTTCTTAGAAAGTACGTGAGGAATTCGAGGCTCAAAAGTAAATGTTTCGACATCTAAGCCCTCAAACATTGCGGCAAGAGAACGAAGGTTTCGTATGGCAGGTACAGACGCCCGAGGTCCCGAAAAACCAAACATTTCTAGCTGTCTCTTTCTCTCTCTCCCTTTCTTATTTTTTCTCTCACTCCCACATACCTATTTCCGATATTTCAAGGTCTCGTCCCAGATATGAAAAAGATTGCGAATGGCTGAAGGGTCGTGAGCTTCATTTTGCCCTGACCGCTGTCTTAAAAACTGTTCCATCAGAGAAATTTTTTTTTTGAGTGGTCTCTTGCGATAAAATCTTTCGACGACGTTTCAGGCCTGGCGATTCGACAGCTGATGAAGGTTGGGACAATTTTTTTCGTGGTGAAGTTCGAACAAGGGAAGTTTTTTAGAAATTTGAAAATAACGATTCGGCAAGTGTAGGGTGAAGGAGGATGTGATGAAAAATCGAAAAAGGACCGATTTTTCGAGCGATTGCTATTTTGGTTTCTTCATAATTGAACGATAATTGTTTTTTTTTTAAATGAAAATATTGACGATACGATTGATTCTCGTAAATGGAAATTTCAAATCTTTTGAAATTAAGAGAGCGAGCTGTTCAAGAAAAATCCAGTTGCAAGAGGCACGACTGTAACGAATAAAGAGAGAAACAATAGACCAGCAGCCGGTCCGGATAGTGGCAAAAGTATCACGTGATAAAACGCGGGAACTCGAACGCCTCCGCTTTTTTTCTCGTATCAGCGTTACACGGATGTTTGTACTTTTTCATTGAAGTCTCAATTGCGGACTAACACATGGTCAACTGTTCGCAGATTGTCTCTTCGATTGAATAAATTGTATGTGTAGAAACCAGTGAACATGTGGGATGCGTGAAAATTAAAGTCAAAGTGGCGTATCCAAGAGTTAAATAATGTTGCATCCAAGAGTTGCATCTGAAATAATGGTTCGATTGCATTTGCCGAATTTTCTAGCCAAATTTTGTGATACTTTTTTGTTTTGTTTATTTTTGTGACGTAAAAAACAATTTTTTGGCTCTGTGGTACACCCAATGACAAATTTTATTGTTCAAAGCTGATTTTTACGTTCAAAAAACTTCAGAGTCCTTTGGAGTACTCTGTGGTGCACCTAATGCCCAATATCATTGTTTGAAGCTGATTTTTAATTAAGCTTTGAAAAACAGTATTCAGTTTTTAAGTAGGCTTAAAAAACAGTATTCAGTTTTTAAGTAGGCTTAAAAAACAGTATTCAGTTTTTAAGCAGGCTTAAAAATCAGTATTCAGTTTTTTAAGCTTACTTTAAAGATTTTTTTCGTCACTTCATCACAGTCACTCGAATAATTATTCCATTTACCATTTTTTATCTTATCCCCATACGATAAAAAATCCAAATTCGAGTGACTGTGATGAAGTGACGAAATAAATCTTTGAAGTATGTTTAGCAAAACTAAAAATGTATTTTTTATCCTACTTAAAAAACTGAATACTGTTTTTTTAAGCTTACTTAAAAATGAGCTTCAACCAATGAGATTGAGCATTGGGTGCACCACAGAATACTTCAATGGGCACTGAAGTTTTTTTGAATGTACATAAATAAAATAATAATTAATTCCGTTCTGGGTACTGGTACGAGAGTGAAGTTGCGTCATTGTCCATACTCTCGTGGCTCGTTCGACAGTCATGAATGAAAAGTCAGAGAGCCACGTTTCTCCGTATATGCATGAATAATGTGTGTGTATACGTAGAATACACGAGAGTACAGAGACGAGCAGACGTAAAACGTATCGCTCTTGGTACAAATGCACTCACCAGTACGCTCCTCGTGACGTATAAGCAAAGTTGAAACTGTGTGCGTGTACAAATTTGTATGTCCCGTATATATGGGTCGTTCTTCTTTTTAACCTACAATAGTCTGTCCTTCGTCTTATTATGGCATCTCGTTGGAGTATTTTGATATTTACGATTTTTTAATTCGTTTCGAAAAAACGTCCATATTTTCTTATCTATTAATATTACGTAATTTTTCATTTTCTCTAACCAGCATATTTAATACGTTTATTTTCCGTAGAATGCCGTGACAGAGTGATAAACCAAAATGTGGTCTCTACAGAAAAAGGCCACTCTGTTACACTATTTTTGAAAAAACCGACGTTAAAAAAGAATTTTTATTAGCCGGAAAGGAAACTTTTAATTAGTCCTAGTGAAAACACAGAAGCAACTTTTTTTTTAATCCTACAAAAGTCACAATTATGTGTAGTTAAAAAACCAAAAAAACAGAAAAACGTGGTTTTATTGTAGGTTAAAAAAAAAGAACGACCCATATACATGGTGTGCGCCAGTTTCGTATATCGACTCGGTGATCTCGCACCCACGGGCTGCGCCCACGCGTTTTGCAACAGTCGTTTGCTGACTGCATTAATATAGGTGAGTATGGCATATATGTGCTTACCAGCTAAGGGTCGTAAGTGTGGCTTTTCCAAGCCGTGATATTTTGCCGATTCCGCCCTTTTCTCGTGACGTATACACACTCATGAATATACGTGCATTCATCGTACGAACGACGCGGGGTCATTTGAGCATGAGATTGAAGAAAATGACATGGAAGCATCGCAGCGTGAACGTCGGATGTGCACGATCGAGCGTCTCAGAGCAACGCGAAAGTCGAGAAAAATTCGTTTTCTCTCCAACCGCTCTCCGACGTTCTGTCTCGACGCACTTGCAAATTGGAATTACGCGATTATTGAAAACGATCGAAAAATCAGAAGCGGAAATCCGGTCAACGAGAATATCGAAAACTAGATTTCGCACGCGAATTCGTAGGCGGATTTCAATATTATAGGTTATATACACTTTCTTACCCCTTAAAGAAATTTTTCAAAAGCTGAAGTTTCGTTTTTTTACTAGTGGGCTGATCGACAATTTTTGTGGTTTTATAGTTTGATAAAACGACAACATTCCTGTAATAAATGACGATTAGTATTCAAACCCCTTAAAAGTTACATTTTTCATAACATTGAAACAGTATACTTTTACTTTTCCAACAAAAGGTTAAATACAAATTTTAGTGGATCTAATTTTAGAAACTACGAATTTTTAACCCTTTAAAATAGGAATATCGAAAAAATAGCCACGATCTCCGATCATTGAAAACAAATCCGCCCAAAGTGATGATTCAAAATGATCATCGATAATCCGAAAAATGTTTGTTTTTAATTAACAGACATTGTTTAACGATAATTGATAACGATCGAAAAATCAGATGCGGAAATGTGCTCGACTTGCACGTACGAATTCGTCGTCAGCCGCAACGTGAACCAAACGCGATTTAAAAAAAAACCCAAACAAATGAATTCGTTCGTATAAAAAAGCTAATGAGTGCGATGGAAATTGGACCCTCGAAACAAAAGACCCGAGAGGGAGGGTGAAGACTGTTTACGCCTCGAGTGTATATCAAGCGGGGAAATAATAATGCGTCGTCCTAAAACGCGATATATAGATGACTGCAATGAACACGTATAAATGTGTATCGTACGATATTTGTACGCGTTGCACTCAAATGCATTCGAGTATGCACTCGACGTACTTCAATTATTGCTGCATTAAATTGCTCGTGTATACGCCGGGCGCCCACACTTTACTCTCTCCCTCGATCTATCTCTTACTCCGTCTAACTGAATTACGATAACGGACCGTATGACAATATTCAATATGGGCTTGTGCGTGTCAACCCTGTTATATTTCACTTCTCCAATACAAGGCACTTTTTATGAAGATTAATATTTGAGCAGTCGAACGATGATAATCGTAACGATAATTATAATTAAATTTATAGTGAATATTACCAGTGGTAAAAAAAAATAATAATAATAACACACCGAAAGAAAAAAAATTCAATCGAAGTTTGCATTTTTGGAATGCAACAATTCGTTTTCTAGTTGTTATTTGCAGTATCCAAAGAGATATTTTGCGTATTTATTGAAGATTACTGAACAAAAATCTTAAGAAATGTTTGCGGGATTTTCGTAGCTCGAATTTGACTGAATGATCATTTTTGGAAAAATGATTATTATTATGATCGACAACAGAATCAAATCAATAATAATAATAATAACAATAGTAGTAATAATAATAGAAATATTTGATTGCATGAACAATATTCAGTTGTTTAATGATTTGATTAAATGTATTAATAATATTACATGATTAATTAATAATGGATTGATTGATTATTAATGAATAATATTTTATATAATAATAAAATATATTAAAATATATTAAAATAATATAATAATAAAATATTATTCATTAATAATTAATCAATCCATTATTAATTAATCATGTAATATTATTAATACATTTAATCAAATCATTAAACAACTAAAAATTATTTTAATAAAACCGATACTTTGTATAAATAATAATACTTGAAAAAATAGTAACAATAGTAAGAAGAACAATGACGACTGTAATAATGACGATAAAACCAGTAATTCCAATATAAATATACATTTCACAATAATATCGAGAATGAGAATCCTGAAAGAATCATCGTTACGAGAAACACTTCTCTTACAATCTTTCTCTTTTCATATCGACTCCAGGCCGAAATTCGAGTTGCAGTGAAAGTGCACTGAAACTTGGAGTTTCGGATATACGAGGAGTAACAGGTGCACGAGGAATGGATCGAGGAGTGAAAAGGAGGAGGAAGAGATGAGAAAAAGATTGAGCACGAGTCTCGCGCCTGCGGCGTAGATGATTGCCCAAGAGCAGTTTGAGACGGAAGAAAAAAAGAATTGAACGAACGCGTAGAGCTCGGAGCACGGTAATTAACCGTGATCGCTTGAAATCTCGCTTAGGATTGATGGGTCAGTTGTTACAGCTACGCTACGAACGCTTTGAAAATTTCCTTCGTAACTGAAAAATAATGGATTTTAATGTTGCCAGCTATTTTCAATGAGCATGCGCTTTCTTGATAATCGATTTTTGAATATTTTGAGTGAAGACGTTTTTATCGCCATTTTCGTAGTCTATGTGTGTACCGGTAAGTTTTGTTTGGGTTTGTTGGGTCTACGATTTTCGGCAAGTAAGCACAAAATTCAAACACCGAAACAAAAAGCAACACGATAATGAATCCGTGTTATCTATTTCGGGAAAGAAAATCCATTTTTTGTTGATTCAAAGCAACCGAGTGACTAAAATCGAGTACATCTTTGGACCTGTCACGTTCAAAGGCCCTTCAGGACAAAATTCGTAACAAATTTAATTATCGACATTTTTAAATCCAGTTTGACACACAATTCCATTAATGTATACATAAACAAATGTCCCAACCATTTGTTAAAGTTGTCAATTTTTGCAATCACTGTCCGATATTTATAAATTAATGTTGATAAATGATCTTTATCAATCACTATGAGATCTTAATAAATTAATTTTTATCAATTATCTTTATTAATCATTATCAGATCTTTAGAAATTAATCTTTATAAATTAATTAAAGTGACTCTACATAAATTAGTATACAATCATGATTTTCCTAAAAAATGTATTTAAACAAAAAATTAAATATTTATTAAATTGATTAATTTCCTTTTTTATTATTCTTCAGTTCCTAATATATACCTTTGCAGATTTTTAGGTCTCAGTCAATTTTCTTGCTTTTTCGTTTTTTCCCTCTCCCTTCCATCCCCTGTATTCCACGATTCCACGATACTTTCATCACCTTGCTACTGGTCGAAAGAAAAAATCTTGACAAAACTACCCCGGCTAGATTTCGATTAATTCCATTATTTGATAATTTATCAAATTCCATATTTATTAATCAACAAATTCTTAAATAATTTCCAGAAGTACCGAGTGCTCATGATTGATCCTTGTCGATGCATAGCTGAGCGGTCATCGCTCCCAGTATCGGACTTGCGCAACGCTTCCGCAACTTTCGCAGTACCGCTTCAGCCGTCTACCTAGGTTAATACATAGACGATGTTCAGGATGAAAAAAAAAATATCATGACGCAAGAGTCGTTTTCTCAATCAAATCGCGCCACTTCGTAGAATATTTATCGTCCAATATTTATCTTATGTTTATAATATCGAATCGATAAGACGGCCAGTAGTGTTGTCTCAACAATTTACACGTCATGATCTCAACGACTTACCCAGACCGAGACTGAATGATTCGCGCCAGCGTAGACAAAGCAAATGAAAGGGAAATAAGATCTCGCATATATGTTATACCAGAGGTATTATCGAATAGCAAGAGTGAGAACCGTGAGGGACTCTCTCTTCATCACTCATGAACGGGGAATAACAGGTGCACTGTACTCGACACAGAATGACGCAAATCTCCCGCTGTGGATCGCTTTATCGTCAGGTGATTGAATGGCTGTGTCTATACCACCAGTGCCTTTAAAATACGCTCAACAATGACGCCGAACTAACCTATACATTCGTTATGTAAAAATCACTCGATCATTCTCGAACCACCGACGTCGTGAAATTTCGAAAAAAAATAGTCAATTATCGACCACCGAGTCTGATAAGCGCTAATGAATATTTCATTCGAAAGAAATTTGACTTTTTCGATGAAACAGAAGACCAAATCATTCGCTCATTGATAGAATGAATTCGATAGTGGAATTTTAGTGTTTTTCTATATAAACGATACTTGTTGGTTATAGTGTTTTTTTTAACGCTGAACAATCGACCGTTTCAACCTTTTGGGACGACCTTCCAGTCTGCGTCTTTGATGTGCAACAAAAATGATTTTTTTTTATTTCCACAATTTTCTTTAGACGATTTACGATATCGACGTTTTTATCATTGGGATGTAATAGATATAATCTTTTTCTTTTGTTTTACAAATATATTTTTGAAGATTTGAACTGCGACAATCATGCGAACATTTATTTGAATTTTTATTTAGTTCTTTACGAGAATTCTACCGGCTATTATTTTGAATGATAATAAAAGAACAAAAAATTCGTTGCGTCCAAAAATCCTAACGTCGTGCCCATGGTAAATCGAAACAAATTTTAACCTCATTCTTTCGAAAAGATAATATTTTTCTTCGATATATCGAAGAACGTTTCTGCCATTCTGATTTGGTATTCAATAAATAACAAAGTTACTAATTTTTTGTTCACTTGTGCAAGCCAGATTTACCAAAATACGTTAATCTTTTAATTCGCGAAAAAAAAAAATAATTTTTCAAACCCTCCCTCCTCTTCCCACCCTATAGAAAGCGATGATTCTTTTGCTAACAAAAAACCTCTCATGGATCGGAAATGAAGGAACTGCCAGTAGTTTAGACAATTCCAACGAATCCCGTGGCTTTTAATTGAGCGATTACAAAGCGGTTATTTTTTTCTTCCGCGATAGCGTTCGGAGTAAAATGAAAATCGGACGTCCGATACCGTTCGACCACAAGCAGCATCGTGTTTTCGGAAAATCATTCCAAATATAGAACGGACGCAAATGGTCATCCGGAATATTGGTCATCCGGAAATCATATGCAGTCGACAGTGATATGAAAACTTAAAAGCTGCGAGCAAGTGCAATGATCGAAGATTTTTGGAAATATATAAAATCCGTAATACCGAATTAAACAAAGAAATAAATCGAGAAAAATCCTAGTTGGGGGTAGGAAACCCGAACTTCGAATGACCAGAAAGCTCAAAATCTCGAATTCGAATATTCCGAAACTACAAATTTTGTAAATTTTTGGTTTTTGTTTTCGTTTCTTTAAAATCAAGGGTTTACAATCAAACTAACGAACCCAAACGAACCCAAACAAATTTCGTGCTTTTGCTGGCATGACCTTTACGAAATTTGTAGTTTCGGAATTTTGAGGCTTCTGGTCAATCGAAGTTCGTGTTTTTTACCCAAACCCAAAAATCCCAGCAATGAAGACGAGGGGGGAGGGGCACGAATGACTCGAAGAACAAGGTGAAGAAGCGCAGTTACGAAGACGAGAATGGTGCACCCGAGAAGTGAATTAACAGCGCATTACACACCGGAAGTGGGACGTCTTGGAACGTGCTCTCTCAGGGGCCTCTCACAACCGCATCCACACACGATTCCCCTCCTCGTCCGTCCCTTCCTCCCGCACTCTATATTGTACGTAGTCGGAAGTTACGTTACGCATGTGCGTACGATGAATGAACTCGGGCTGATTTTCCATCCTTTGATGTTCTTTCATTCGCACAAAGCTCGCCCATACACACTATATAACAGTATTGTGCGTGCGGTTGCCAAGAGACACACGAAAGAGTAGGGTAGAGAAATGAGAAACTCTCCAAACCGTGTTCGAGCCAGAACCAACCGAGTTTTCAAGTAACAATATCGTGCAGTGTAATTCCCTAACGAGATTAAGTCCTAAAATCGCAATTTGGAAAACTGTAGCTCTACCATTATTTCTGTTTTTATTAAATACTAGCTGTGCCCTGCAACGCTGTGGTTGCATGGGTGAGAAATGAACAACAAAAGACAGCATACGTTTCATTTAAATTTAATTTTTCAATACTTGTGGGTGAACAATATTTTTTGTTTGGGTTTGTTTGGGTTTGAAATGGATAATAATTGAACAACAAAAGACAGCATACGTTTTATTTAAGTTTAATTTTTCAATACTTGTGGGTGAACAATATTTTTTGTTTGGGTTTGTTTTGTTGTATGATGA
>JAPYZJ010004667.1:0-13133 GCA_030522765.1 Ophioninae sp. B BG-2022a
ATGGACCTTATGGCGAAAAAAAAATAATTTAGCTAAGTTTTAAACCAATTTTTCTGCACCTTTCTCTTAAGGTGCCCGCTTTGGGCCCATCTCCCCTACTGCTTCGATAGCGACAGCTCAGCCTATTTGCGCAAGTTCATCGGGCGCGCACACAACACGTCAATTTTCAAACTAGTTGCGGGTTTGGGACATTACATACGCCAATTACTGTTTAATTATTAATCGGCTCTCGCGCGTACAGGGCGCGACCGGGCACGTGTTATCGTTTCTCGAAAAGCTGGGAAAAGCCAAAGTTGTTATTCGAGCCAGTCATCATCATCGTCATCATCATCATCATCACGATCAACATCGTCATCATCGAAATCATCGAAATCATCGTCAGCGTCATTGTCATCGCGATCATCGTCATCGCGATCATCATCATCACCATCATCATCATAATAATGATCGCCGCTTGGTCGTGTCAGGATAGTACCAGGGCGTCTGCGGGTACAGGCGGTAATTGGCCGCGCCACATTGCGAATTATCATCCCGGTAATGATACGTTTCTGGAGAGGCAACCGGATTATTATTCCATGATAATCTTGGGCCGTTAGCGCGACGGTAATTAGGTCTAAGCGAGCAAGTGAGAGAGGCGGCGAGGAGTGAGAGGAGGAGTGAGGTAGCGCACTGCGATCCATGAGAGCGAGTTGCTCGCTCACGTGACGGGTAAACGATTCGCATGGCGTGAGGCCGATAAGAGGATTCGAGCCTCGTCGTGCCGAGCGGAATACGTACACGAGTCACTTTTTCTCGTGTTCGCGCTATTGCACAGCTGAGGATACTCGTTTGTATGAGAGTCGCGGTCGCCCAACTACGTACTGGATAAACACACACTTCGTATCGACCGGGCCGGACTCTCGTTTACTTGCCGGAAGAGCAAGCGAGCCACGTTATTAATTATCGGAGTCCTGTTGGACCAGACGAGACGCATTAATCTCAAGGAAATTGCAACATCGATATCGGCGAAGATCGGTTGAGACGAATGGCCAAATGATTAGGGACAACCATTACCACACTTGATGATTTTCGTCTCGTAGTATTGACGCACCCTACGGAAGTGGTAAACGGCGCCACCGCCCCTCGCCAAGGAACATCCTATTTCGTACTCCCTCCACTCGAATGATCTACGCGACTGGAAATCCAAACCACGTCCCATCGATTTCCACTCGATCACAACCTGAAGAATTATCCGGCTGTCTGCTCTCTTCATCATACAAATCGTAAGTTTTTCTAGAAAGTGGGATTTAATCTGCTGTTCCTGCGCTTGAAATTCTCTGAAAAAAATGACCTACGTTGCCCTTTATTGCAATAGTTACGATACCTATTGTCGCCATACTGTTTAACAACTCTATATTTTGTCAAATACTTATAAAATGAACTTAGATAAACAGTTTGATCAAAGTGTGGAAAAAAAAACATCCCGAGTCATCAGTGATGAGTGGCGATGAGTTTTGAATCCCTGAGGGACAATCGCGCGCCGCGCCTCAAATCCACTTCATCTTCCTTCCACCTCGAGTACCAACGAATGAGACAGAGGATAATACTGTCGGTGGAAAGAGGCTCACAACAGGCCCTCCCTTTGATGAGATGACACGAGGCATGCGAGGAACGGCCAACACCCCATTGCAAATCCCGAGAAACCCGTCTTCGCGGCTTTTACCGAGGCGCAAGAGAGAAACGAGCCGTTACGAGTTATCATATGTGTGTTTCGTATGTGAACCATCCCGACTACGGATCTTCGCGTGCAGCGAGACGAACCCCTCGCTCTGTACACTCGCTTATTTTTCCGCGCTTCGCCACGAAAAAACTTTGACGACCAGGGGGGGGGGGGGTGGCGGCAAAGAAAAACGTAGATTTGAGTTTGCGACGGGCATCACGGGCACGGTAAACGAGACGAATGGGCGATGGCATAAAACACCTTTGAGCTTTTCACTACGGATAAGACACACCTGTCCTTCTATTTATTCATCTCTGATATAGCGCTTCGTCACTCATTGACGAGGAAAACGTCAAAGCTTGAAATCCGTGGTTCGAGTGTTGCAATTGCTCTGCGTTTCGAAATAAACTCGCTTCTGGGATCGGCTGTGCCGTTCAGCGTTTCATCTGGAGAGAATGACAAGCTCCAATCACAAGAATCGTCGGTGACGCCCGACCAAGTTGCATTCCGTCGGAAGGCAAGAATCATGGCACTCAGTTTCTCGAAAGTGATGAATCTCCCGAGCAAATCTTACGGATTCCATCCTTCCAGTCGAGCAGGTTAGAATTCCTCGCGATTCGTATCGGATATCTGAGCAATCGTTATTCCAGAATCGTTGACGCGAAGTTCTCCGAGTAGACCTGCTGTGTGCGAAAAGGCCCGAGAAAAAGAAGCCTCTCGGTCTCCATACTCGTGTCACGTGCTCGTAAGCCTCGAGGTACATTCTTGTACCCGAATTTTACGTATTCTCGAGGAAGCAATGTCACTCGAAGCCACACACAAAAAGGATCGCTTTATTTACGACAATAGGTTTACACCAATCCCTCTGTCTCTGTCTCTGTCTCTCTCTCTCTCTCTCTCTTGTTAAACCAGCCGATTTATACACCAGCTATATCGTCGTGGGTCATAATGGGACTGGTAATTCATTCCAGTCACGTATCTTTCGTTTCGTACAGATCGTACGATTCGATACGAAAATTTAAAATAGCCGATTCGTCTCGTCGCTTCGAAACTGGAAGCGACGAGACGTTTCTCGTCAATTCTCAAAGTCGCCTACGTTACGCCACTTGCGTAATGTGGGAATACAAGCAACGAATTGGAGGACAAAGGTCCTCCTATTTGATTAAATGGACTGTCAATAAAGGCAGTCGTTGTACCGAATAGAGTGATCTCTTGAAAAAATTCCGTTCCTATGGATGACAAGCACCGACGCAGATATACATCTCATCGAAGAAGTCTCAGGAGGAACACTTGTAAAATTGGATATTTGATTGATGAAATATTTTCACAGTTTAAGCAGGATTTCAATAGTCTTCACAGAGGAGTCCCCCTTGTGCGGAAGAATTCAAGTAACGAGCTAAACGACAGAGGTATTGAATTATCACGACTGTCTTTATTGACAGTTGTATCGCAATAGTTAGGCCGTAATTGTAATTCAATAGTTGAACGACAGAGTTCTTTCATTGGGTTACAACGAGGGTCGTCATTGTCAGTAGATTTAATATTTCAATCGACAGTCGTAACCCAACAGACGTCTTCTGTTGTGTAAGTATTTATGTGGATTCTTGAACCCAAACAAACCCAAACAACGTTCTCTGGAGATAACTTTCTTCAATGCCAGCTGCTATTCGACAAATTTTCCGGCTACGACTTCATCGACGAGAACGACCTCTGTGACGCGCTTGTCATCGACAGGGCCGAAATTCTTTCAAGTACCGTACGCATCTCGTCGCTGTCGTGTCCTGTAGGCTAAAAAGGCAGCATGGAAAGCATTAAACGCGAACGTGCCCACACAGACGAACGCGAGAGATAGGCTCAAAGCTGTCTGCTCGACGGCGTCGCTTTTCTTCGCATTATAATTATAGCTTTCCGAGCACCAAGTGCTGCTGGACGTCGACCGAGCCGGCGGTCGACACCCCCCATTTGTCTTCTCGGAGACTGGCAGTTCGCTTATAGCATACCGAGTCCCGTGCACACTCCTATAAATATGTATACACATATTTATGCGCATGTAAATGTGTCCATATACATTTTTCCTGTACATAGAGAGTAGGAAGGCGAGGAGTGAAAGAAGGGCGGGGGAAGTGAGGGGAAGGGGAGAGTAAAGAAGTACAGAGTATATCGAGAGCCTGGGGCACCTACCGCGTAGTCAACGGATGTCGTTTGCCAGAGTCAACGAGACGTGCGATTCTTATCGTTGCTCTTTTCTCTCCGCCTCACCTTTCTTTTCACCATACCGAGGCTATAATTCAGCGCGAAATTTTGTATCTCACTCTTCGAGCTCAGCTCGCGTTTTGCTACCGCTCGGGGAGCTGGTCCGTAGTCTAGCCGTCACTTTACACGGTCCTGGAATAAATAGCCAATTCCGCAAAAGACTGGAGAATTTCATCCTTTTCGAGAACTCCAATCCACCAACCTCATACGTTTGTCGATGGTTTCGCAAAGTTCCGAGGGCGTGACGCGATAAGATCTAGAAGGATCAATGCTTTCCGTAGATTCATGGAAGAACCAGGAGCTTCAAGGAAGTTGTCCTATTCACGGGAATGGACAATCGCCGCGTAGCTCGGGAAGCTCATTGGGCTTCGTCATTTTGTACCAAGCTGACTCACCGGTCATTCCGCTGCTCATCGAAGCTTCGAGCCAGTCCGCCACAATCGCACCTAATAGACGCGCTCTTTCATTGTAGACGAAAAGCCGATGACGCCCGGGCATACTCTCCGGGTTAAAACGACATTAGCATGAAAAGGGGCCCGATCTCTCTCGTTCGTCGCCTCTCCCTACATCGTACGATACACGTATACACAACCCTCGCGTGTAGACCGCTTTTCATACTCCGCCATGCAGTTGGGTTTATTGTTCCGCAACATCCGGTTTCACTCGTATACCTGTCATTAGCGGTGCCAGATCTTCGAGAGGCGATAAGATTCACTCGTGTTAATCTCGTTGGCTCGCGAATGAAAGCTCTCTTTCACTCTCCGTCCCTCTCTCGTCACGATTCAGGGGTGCGTGAACGATCGCGTGAAAAGGGTAGCGAGCGGGATGACGTACGAGTGCCTGCGCTCGTTCAGCTGTGATGTGTATACGACCGCGGCTCGCTGATCGTTGTACCATGAGTATGCGAGAATAATAGTTATACGCTTGCTCATACACTTATATCTATACATATTCTCACTCACGATCGTATAGATACAGCTTTAGATAAAAGTGATTTCAAAGCGTGGGAAAATATTTTTAATATGCCAAAGCGAACGACACCCCTCTTCTCTCGCCGTACCATCCTGTTTACTTTTTTGTTTTTTTTTGTTTGTTGCTGTTTTTTTTTCGTTGCCCCCTCGGCGCACAGGAGCTCCGAACAAGAGAGGACTAATAGCCTCGTACAGACGCGGTCGCGGATACGCGATTGCCAATTGTAATTCCACGAGTGCACAACGCTGTTGGGTGGGGCATCTACGCATTCACGGGAGGACAGATGATAGCCGATCGCGGCAGACGATGCGCTCGGACACGCAGGTGCTCGCGAGACCGTTTGGCATTCGTTCGACGCGACCGACTGATTCCTCGTTCTGCGTTGTATCGCTTTTCAAAATTGGACACGATTCCGCATCAACCCTGTCTTTTACAATCACGCGTCGTTCTTGTTGGACGTATGGACAAATTACGAGGCAAACGCTCGCCGAGTGTCAATCGTGCCGCGGCGCTCTTTCGCGGAGCGAATTTTCAATGGCGTTCACGGTATGGCCAATTGGGATGGAACGGTGAATGTTTTTTCGTTACGGATGGGGGATTTTGCTGAAATAGCCAAACGGACTCTTTTCGACAAGTTCTCCAAGTGAAGTGCTAGTTTCGTGTCCCAGCGAAAGTTCGGTAAGAAATTAGTAGAGTCGATTAGTGAGCAATGATTGATCCTTCGTTTGATCAAAGATGACACAGCAGGTTTTCAATAAATAATAATCCTTTTTCAAAATAGGTAAGAAGGTTTCCCGTAAAGTTCCTTAATTTAAACATTCGTAGATAATTGTCTTATCTACGAAGCCTGACAACACTTCAACTTGTGCGTACACTTGACTTCAGTGCGTACGAGTGACCCGCATATCCAGCAGGAAGAAAAGGAAGCCTCTATCTTTGAATTTACCGTTTTACATTAGGGAATTCTAGGTGATTATCACTGTTGAATGCCTTCATCACCGTAGAATCTTCCGAATGTGAAACGTGTCCCGTTGCAAATAATCGTGGATGGCATTCCTACACACAGAAGTGAGTATCAACGTGCGGCATCGTCGTCTTCGTTATACACGGGCCGTCAAGTCCTGTAGGGTTGTTTTGTCCGTCAGTGCGAAGAAAGCCAGCGAAACGTCAGGAACAAAAGAGGCGGTGGCCCGCGGTGTGCGCTAGCTGTCACCTGCATTGTTGTTTCCTTTCTCTATCTCTCTTTCTCTCATCGTTTCTTTCTCTTCCGGTGGTGCGTCCAACCAGTGGTAGATTGATAACGGGTACCAGCAGAGACTCCTCGTCACGGTGTCGTTTCGTCGTAGACGTTGGTCCTAGCAGGAACGAACGCGACATGCCTAGCGTATGGTACACAATGGCCACTGGCAGAGTCACGCCTCGGCGCAGTCTGCCTAATCACCCTTGGGCGGACGCCTGCTATTGAGATGTTTAATTAACTCCATTGTGCAGTGGTCCTCTTTGCCGAAGACGAGAGGAGAGAAAGATTATGCGGAGGTGGGGTTGAGAGGATGAGTTATATTTTCTCATTCCTCGTTTCAACGTGAAACGTCAAGCGATATTACTTTTCGCGACGATTACGTTGTCAGACACATCGCCTCTCGCATTTTTTTCGTCTTCTTCTCATTCCTTTTCTTCGCTGTTCAGCCACTCTCGGCGTACTCTCACAGAGCAAGCGGGTAAAGCCATCGAAGTCCGAGGAAGAAGAATAGAAACCGTGAATACGGAAGACCTTGATGTATTCCCATCTCCGGTTGAAAATCACGCGGTGAATAGTCGGATGTGGACCTGCTGCGGTTGCGGTAATGCTCAGCGCTTTACGGGACCGTATATTTCGAGGTTTACCGCAGCGCGAAGAAGATGAGCCCTCCGTTAAACTATGCAAGATTAAAGTTTCGAGAGCCATTTTCTCTTCGGCAGCCCTCTTCTTTCAGCCCCTCTCTGCCTCCCTCCCCACTCTGGCACTGTCTATCACTAAAAGATTTACCATCCTGTAACCAACGGCCCCGACACAAATATTTCGTCAGTGCCAATAGCCCGAACAAAGTTTCCAAGTTCTCCAGTGCGGAAACCCGGATAGTTTCAATGAGAGCCTCTTGCGCAGCATTTTATTGCATGGCTGTAAAATCTTCCTCAGTCCCAACGGATCTTTGCGTTTTTATAACGTCCCTTGCGCGGCTCGCGCCGATTGAAAAATACTCTTATTGATTTTACACCGGATGCGTCATCACCGCTTACTAGGCTAGTCCGATACGGCTTTGTTCCCAACGTATTGAACGATACTTTTATCTCTTCTTTTCTCCGCCGTTATTCGAATGGTCTTCAAACTTGCTTACATGTTAAAAAACAAATAGCCGCCTACCACAGGCGGAGGTATCCCACCCACGTTGCTAGAAAACGTGGTCTCAGGTGTAGAGGAGATAGAAAAGAACACCGGATATTTCGGGTCCATGTTTCGGAAGAAATAGGGTCCCCATTAAGGCTTATTGGTTATACTCATTTGGGATAAAAGTGCGCTATGGGTAAGTCTGCACACGCTTCTTAACGGTTTATTAACGAAATCGAAGTAATTATTTTTATATGTATAATTTTTAAAAATGTTCTAACATTCTTGGCGTGCGTCTACTTATTTATTATTACTATCGATCAAAATTTCATGTGTTTTCTTTTTATTAATTTTCTTCATATATGCCTATTTGGTTGTCTGTATAAATATTGTAATCGATTTTAAACTAGCTTCCGGATAAGCTGGACAGTTAAAACTTTAAACGCAGTTCGGAACTGGATGAAACGCTAATAAACGATAGACAAGATAAGTATAATTTCAAAAAAAGTAAATAAAAAATAAGTTACTAATATACACTACCGTTCGAAAGTTTGGATACACCAGTCGATATTTTTTCTCGCACTTACAGTTTGATAACTCTGCCAAAAAAAAAAAGATATTCTAAAATCCAAAGCGGCGATTTAAAGAAGATATGTCAGGCTTCAGTTTACTCTATTTAAATATTTTTTTCAACTTTGGCCGTGTCAACGTCAACGTGGCCATTTGTAGGGCTTCTTTCGACCATCGCGAATCCGGCGCCGATTCTAAGAAAATTTTTTTATTTTTTTTTACTCAGAAAAACTTGAAAGGGTACACAGAAGCTCCATATTGCTCTTTTAAAAATTTTTTGCGATTTTTTTTTGGTTATTTCATTCTTTGCTAAAAACGACAAATTTTGCAAAATTCAAAATAACCCAAGAACGATAGGTTTTAAGAGAAATTGTCAGGGATACAAAAAACTTCGGATTTTCATAATAAATCGCCGGAATTTTTTTCAGATTTTTTCTCTGACATTATTTTTTTCGAGTACTTTTTTCGAAATTTACGAGCCAAATTTTTTTCTTTCAGGTCGATAAAATGTTTCAAGGTGATAAGGTAGATAGGTTTAATGTCTTAACTGCCTTAAAACGTTTTACAGGGCTGAAAGAAAAAAATGTGACTCGTAAATTTCGAAAACAATACTCGAGAAAAAAATGAATGTCAGAGAAAAATTCTGAAAAAAATTCCGGGCGATTTATTATGAAAATACGCAGTTTTTTGTATCCGTAACAATTTCTCTTAAAACCTATCGTTCTTGGGTTATTTTGAATTTTGCAAATTTTGTCGTTTTTAGCAAAAAATGAAATAACTCCCAAAAAAAAAAATTGCAAACATTTTTTTAAAAGAGTAATATGGAGCTTCTGTATACATTTTCAAGTTTTTCTGAGTAAAAAAAATAAAAAAAATTTCTAAGAATCCGCGCCGGGTTCGCGATGGTCGAAAAAAGGCCTAAAACAGCCACGTACCAAAGTCCGTACCAGGTAAAAAAAAATTGAAAAAAATATTTAAATATAGTAAAGTGAAGCCTGATTTATCTTCTTCAAAACGGCGCTTCGGATTTTCGAATATCCGCTTTTTTGGCAGAGTTATCAAACTTTGAGTGTGGAAAAAAATATCGACTGGTGTATCCAAACTTTTGAACGGTAGTGTATATCGTATTTATTTAAATATTATATATAATACCTACTTAATCTTCCGCAATCATTTTCAGATTGGAGAATTCAGTTTGTTTGGGTTAAGAAAGAAAACGGAAAAAAGTAGGAAATTGTCGAAAGAAAATGGATAAAGAAATAAAATGATTGAAATAAAGTTTTTTCAAAGTCATGTTTTTAAAAACCGACTGAAAAGTATAAAAACATTTCTACCAGCCCATATGTGTGTGCCCTTACTATTTTGGAGTTTTCTTATTTGTACTTTTTTCTCAAAGATATGTGGAGGTTTCCTGTAAATATTTTTTATTCGATCATTAGTTGGATACATGCCCGATCTGTCTAGTACCCTTTATTATTCTAACTCTTGAATCCTAAACGACTATGACTATCGATGGGGCATAGAAAAAGAAATAACATTACGAGAACGCCAAGCATACGACCAACGATCAGTTCGCACCAAAATTTTTTTCATCATACACCATTTCCGTCGTCAATATAGACGCAAAGAACATGGTAGCACCCAAGGTACTACGGAAGACACTGAAGAGCTTCGTGTTCTTTGTATTCGTCAAGTACAGATCTTGCAATAGCAATCACATATTTAGATATGTGTCTTATTGCAGTGCCACGTCTGCTTTTACGACTTAATAGCTATCTTCGTTGATTAATCGCTGCAATTCGCGAGAAGCTGTGAGATATTCCGGCTTCTCGTATACGAGAGGGTATATACGGATCACGAGATGATTCTCGGAATACGGCAGGTCGGCACTCGAGGGTTGTATTAAAATGAGTATAATAATGGTGGGGAAGTCAGGGAGATGAGCTCATATCTCGTTTCGCCGAATCTTCTTAACTCTCGATTTGCACCTTAATCCGCGTTGTATGAAATGAGCTGTATATATCTATATCTATGTCTGTACGTGAGTGGGATCTGACGCGTATTAGGATTGGAAGTATCAGGATGATTTATAATAATTACGGATGATACGGAAATTTCAATGCTAGGATTAAGGATTCTTCATTCGTATAGTCTTGCCACATTTTTCCATGTCTGTATTGTCTTCACGCTTTCATATTATGTACATTCGTTTGGGTGGATTTGTAATAAATTATAGATACTTTCATGGTGATTAATATTTTGGATGATGTGGAACTTCTATGAGGATGAGCCAAGGCGAATAGTTGAAGTCTTGTCATACTTGAACAGGTAAATATCCTCTGATGGGTATCCCAGTCACTTGGATGGTGGTAACCGGACGAACGGTAGGCCTCGTCGTGGGGTTTTTATTTTCGTCCTTTTTCGGTACGCTTGGTCGAAACAAAGATGCCTTTCCCTGGACCAGATGCCATTTGGTGCCTTCTCGAAATCTCGAATCCAACCTCATCGCGTATCTGTTGTCAATTTTGACCGCTGGATTTGGCCGAGCAACGATTCCAACCGCGAAAAGGGCCAGGAACAGTATCGCCACTTGAATTATTCTCATGTTCCGTCTTGGTAGGTATCGCGCGATTATAGATTGGTACGCGTGTATTTTTACGAGTGCACGTTTGCGCTATGGGTAACAACAATATGTTTTTGTTTCTGGTTTTTTTTTCAGATTCTGCTGGATCACTTCCCGGCGCACCTCGTGTTTCGCGGCTATTGGCTCTCTGCCGATTCTCTATTCCGAAACGGCTTTATATACGCCGGTGGATCCCCTAATATGAAGATCCTGTTTTTTGATGTATGCATATTCGTGTATACCGTTGTACGAATCTCTTATGTCCCGCGAGGCGGAACATACGAGAAAGTTGTTCATTCTCGCCCATTTATTTCTCATTTTTTTTTTTCATCCCGCGTCTTCTTTTTTAAACATTTTTCGATGAAAATTTATTCGCTTCGAAAAAAGGATCATCTCGCGAGTTCCCCAGTTCGTTGGGAATTTGGATTTGGAAATGCGACCTTTCGTATTTCTCACTGCTTCTCGATCCAACATCCGTGGAAGACTTCTCTCGCGCGCCCCCGTATGTACCGTCATTAATTATAAAATCGGCAGCGATATCACGATTCAACTCGGTCGCTGGATTAAATGGATTATTAACGATACAACAGTTGATCGATAACCATCGATGGCTCGTACATCAGTGCATCATGGCCAGCGTGAGAATAGATTAAAAAAAAAAAAAAAAACACGGCGCTTCGAAATGTGGAAGATGAGTTACCGTTGCCAATATGTTCCATCGTAATTTTGAAAATTATAAAACGATCGACTTTACCCGATGATGGCACAATCAGAGATTACGCAACTTGCAGCGTCGGCGATATAAGCAGCAATCTGTATTTTCGAGTATTTTCTTCCTTTTTATGAGCGCTGATGAGCGCGAAAATCACGAGCGAGCGTTGTCGGCCAGGTGTTGTTCGACTACCAGACCGATTCACGTTACGCAATTACGACAATTCAATCCAAAGAGTATCCTGGATGATGATGGGACTTTGGTGGAGCTCCTATTGAAGTCCATAGGGCAGTGATCGAATACACAATCTCTTCGGGGATCCTTAACGTAACGAAGTGTATTCTAGTTTCATTATGTAGGCATTTTGTGGTAGAATGTTCACAAGCACGCTCATTTGTTTCGATAAAAAGTTGGAGAATCCTACGAGCTCCGTCAGACTCTAAATATGTATAACGGATACATTACTTACGACGAAACTGCGCACCTCGCGGTGTATGAAGTCCAATCCACCCAAACGTCTACCAAAATTGACGACACTCTCAGATATTTCGAAACACCGAGCGAACAGTTTTCGATAGATGTCTTAGAAGGAGACGCGGAAGAAAAAAACATTTATTATTTTGCATAATTTTATAACTCGTTTGCATACAGCGACTCAGTCCATAAAGAGGCGATTACGAGATTCACTAGGCGTATATAGTTTTCGTGCAAAGTAGACGGGCTGCCTCACGGACGCACGAAACTGTCGGACATCGCGTGTTGAAGATATTTAGTCTCGCTCGCGACACATCTGCTATCGCAAACTAATGGATTAGTCGAGGTGTAACGGCGAATCGTAATTTAAGGCTATTAAGATTTGAGTTTGCGGCTTCGTTGCCAATTTCCTTATTGATATTTTATACAAGTTAACGTCAACCGTCTATTTCCACTCTGAAGCAATGCTTTTTTGACGTTATCCTCTGACGCGTCTTTCCAATTCGAGTCACTGAAATGCCACCATGTTTTTCTGGTAAATTAAAAGAGATGTTTGTTTGTTCAAGATGCTCACGTTTCGCTGCCTTTTGTAGAAAATATAAAATAATAAAATTTTTCTAAACATCTCTCTAAATAAATAAATAAATAAATCCTCAATTTTTATTCTATTAATCCTAAATAAATAATAAAATGTCGAAATAAAAATAAATAAATAAATTCTGCGGAATAAATTTTAGCATAAAAATAAAATGTCTATTTATAAGCAATCGGATATTCCCAATAAAATAATACTTGAAACACTTCTACGAAAAAACGTCTCATCGCTACCACGAAGGCACACGGAAACTCTGGAAATCCGTACTATAATCCTACCGAGGTGTACTTACTATCGCAAATTCATCAAAGTCGTCCCCTATTTTGTAATTCATGCGTAGCCTGCCCAGCTGGTCGGTTACTCATCCGAGAATTGATTGAAGCTGTTTCACATTTAAAAACAAAGCAGATGGAACCGGACTATCAGCTACTGCAATACTTTATAACGGAAAATTGTTCAAGTTAAAAGAAATTAATATACCACGTTTTAAAAACGGACTTAAAAGTATGAAATAATTTCCCCTGACTTAAAAACCGATTCCTAACCACACATAAATCGTCCTGAAAATGTATGATTGTAAGCTTTCAATATATATGAAAAAACTTTTAGGAATCAAAACGTGAAACATGAGATTCGTGCAATCGTTAATTGATGCATAAATAATTAATCTATGACACTAACAATTTTACTGCACTGTAAATTATATGAACTGTTTTTTCATAGTAAGTAAAGGTTCATAATAACGCATGTTCAGAAAATCTGTAGGGGAGACCGGGGCAAAATGAACCTCGGGGCAAAACGGGAAGTAAGCTTGTGTGCGTGAATAGTAATCGTGTTCGGACCGGCGACGGCGCCATTTGCACGAACTTC
>JAPYZJ010004668.1:0-13469 GCA_030522765.1 Ophioninae sp. B BG-2022a
TGTATTTTTATACTTTGAAGATAAATCCACAATTTGGTTCGCATTGAACTCTCCATTTCTAGGGAAAAATGTCGAAAAAATATTCTAGAAAGGTTTTTCACATTTTTCCAGTATAATTTTGAACTTTCGGCAAAAACTCGGGCATATTCGTAATCAGCGGAAAATTTCCGATTAAATAGACACTTTTAAGAGTTCAAAAAAGGAAAAAAAATTTTTTCGACTTTCCCGGCCACTTTTCCGGAATTTAAAAAATCACGAAATTTCAAAAGGTCGTAGGGTGAGCTTCATATTAGCTATGGAGATTCATTCGATGAGTTTGGAAAGGCTTTTTGCCTGACTTAAATAATGGCGGTGGAGTCGTATCGATATCTCGTATAGTTTCCCCGGAAAGTCCATTTGAAAAATCGCAAAAAAAGAGGCAAAGGGTATGTATGGAAAAATTGGCAAAAATCGATGGTCCAACTTTGAAATTCTGCCAAAAATCGAAAAATCATCGGATTTCAATGTTATCAATGATTGAGTGAAAAACTTTTTTTCCCTAAAATCCAAAAAAAATTAGGATTTTTAATATTTTCCTTAATAGTCTATTACGATATAATTTGATCCCCTGAGCACGAATTTACCATTACTTTCCCCCAAAACCCAAAATTTTCATGAAAAAATCGTAAAAAACTTCTAAAAACACGATTTTCACGATTTTTTCATGAAAATTTTGGGTTTTGGGCAGAATACATCAATAGTTAGCAAGAAAATATATGTTCTGTTGAAACAACGAGCCATTTGATCATTGTTTTCCTGGATGCTGGAAGTTCCACAAATATCGATTTCCAGGGGGATCCTCATCAAAATCGATGGTCAAGATCCTGCTGGACATTCCACGAATGTCAAACTCGAATGATCCTGAAGATTTCTTCGATTCTCGAGGGTTCCATCTTCAGCGATAAGTGATACCCAGCTAGAGTGATTTTCCACGAAAAGAGGAAGAACGAACCGAGAAGTGGTGTTTTGAGTGCGGCAGAACGTTTTTCCTATTGTCACCGCTCTGGGAGCTCTCGAAGAGAGTCTTCGAAGCTGGGGGAACTGCTGCTCTGTATTTAGTACTCCGGACCACCGCACGGTCTCTGGGCACTCTTGAATTTATGGCTTCACACTTTTTCGAAAGTCTAGCGAACGAAATAAAATTGCTGTTCCGGACGGAGCTCTAGGTGGGCCCCTCCATGTGGTGTTACCTTTAGTCGAGGTTACCGTTCTGAAGCATGAATATACTATATAATAATTATTTGTAGACATATTTGGAACTGGGTTTGTTTGGATTGGATTGATTAGTCGACAGTATATCTATAATTTTTTTACTTTAAAAATAGAATAATATTTTAATATAATATATAATTATTTTTAATTATATAAATTATATAATTTAATATAATATAATAATTTATATATTACATAACAATTATTTGTAGACACATTTGGAAGTGGGTTTTAACGTAATACTGGTGGATTGATTAGTCAACAGTATATTTATAATTTTTTGAGTTTAAAAATAGAATAATATAATAATTTATATATTACATAGCAATTATTTGTCGAAACATTTGGACATGGGTTTTAAGGTACTACTGGTGGATTGATTAGTCAACAGTATATCTGTAATTTTTTTAGTTTAAAAATAGAATAATATTTTGATATAATATGTAACTATTTTTAATTATATAAATTATATAATTTAATATAATATAATAATTTATATATTACATACGTCTACATCGATTCCAGTATCGATATCTCCAGTTAAATCGCAAAACCTGCTGCAATTTCGACATGGGTGGATCACTAATATAAGTACCTACAAACTTGCAGCTGCACGGTTCAACGAACAGACCAAGAGTACTCTCCATTACGTTCCTCCATAGCCCGGAGCCACGAATTTAATCAAATTGGGAGCGTGTGCCACCCTGCCTTTTTTCATGCCATTTTTCGCTGAACAGCTTGCACCATTGCTACATTGACGTATTCACCCTCCACGCAAAATGGCCTTTCAGCTTGATTGTGCTACAGTTAAATCGCGGCTGTCGCCTCTCCCATGAGGATTTACGGTGACGATTCACGGAACAATACCTAGCGACATATGCGAGCGAAGCCACCGTATATAGAACGGATCATGGAGAAAGTCCAGCCGGAATAAAACCGCCTATCAGAGCAGTGAATGTTATGGAAATCGTCATGACGGAAATGGTGGACATCAGGAAAAAGCCTTTGTCTATAGGAACTAATATGGAAATTGTCATCAAAGATTGGACATTGGAGAATGCTGGAACTTTTGACATCAGGAAAAGACAGTCATTGGATATTAGGAAAAAAAACACTTCCATTTATGGGGATCGATAATTACATGGAAATCGTCATTAACCAATTATTGGACATCGGCAAAAGGATCTAGTAAAAAAAATCAATATGGAAGTCATCGTGACCCAATATTGGACATCGGGAAAAGGCCTCCATTTATTGAACATGAATATTTAAGTCTTTATAACCCAAACATTGGACGTCAAAAAAAGGCCTCCGTTTATTGGAAATCAATATATAAGTCTTTATGACCCAAACATTGGTCATCAGGAAAAGGCCTCCATTTATTGAACACGAATATGTAAATCTTCATAACCCAAACATTGGATATCAAAAAAAGGCCTCCATTTATTGAAAATCAATATATAAGTCTTCATGACCCAAACATTGGTCATCAGGGAAAGGCCTTCATTTATGGAAACCCATATACCCATGATGACCCAAAACATTGGTCATCAGGAAAAGGCCTTTATTTATGGAAACCCATATACCCATCATGACCCAAAAATTGGACATTAGGTCATCACCATCAATGAGTACCAATATGGAGCTGAGGACCACTATGGTCATCACCCAAATATTGGAAATAAAGATGGATTAGAATCTTTTCTCTCTACGCCATTATTTTTCGATCGCTGAAAAAATAGGCAAAACCTCCAACACTTCAAAAGCCTTTTGACCTACCATCAGGAAATGCCAGTTTGGAGATTCCTCTACCTTTGATATTACGGAAACTCTTGGATGGTCTAGCATCAAACGGACTCTGTGGCAACCCTCGAGTCTCGTTTCCGTCGTGCCTTCTATTCACTCGTGATCACGGATTCCCGCTGGTATTGCGGTAGGATGGTGAAATCGTTGCAGCTTTGCGTCCCCGGGGCGAGAGAGCGCACGTGCGTGTTTTTCCGCGACGGAGTGTAAATGCGGGGGACAAGGGAGCTGGAAAGTAGGGGCTGTTTATAGTGGTTGCCAACGAAACGATTGTTGAATCATCGTGGTAGCGGAACGAGTGTCATGGAACCCCAATTTACACCCTCCGGTAAACTTATGTATGTCCACATGGCCACATCCAGTACAGCTTGGCTTCTCGGCAATTTATACATCCGATGAAACTTATCGACTATTACAAACGCACAGTCATAAATTGCCAACAACCGATACAACTGGAATGGAACTTCGACTCCATTCAAATGACAACGTTTCTCTTTTTTAGATCCTGCTTGCATACCTTCCTCAGCTTGAAGCTTCGAACGTTTCATTGGTGGTTTTTTATAGGCACCTGTTGGATATTTAACAAATAGATTTTGGAAGTTTCATAAGTGCTTTTTGAAAATGTTTAAAAAGGAATTTAAAAAAGCCAAAATCCCAATGTGAATGAAATTTCAAAAATCTCCTCGATTTTTGGTTGTACACTTTATTTTAAAAAATCCAATTTATATTATTCATTATTTCTAGTACAATAGAAGCAATGGTTTTTTGTAGGCACCTGTTGGATATTTAACAAACAGGGAATGGATTTTGGAAGTTTCATAAGGGCTTTTTGAAAATGTTTAAAAAGGAATTTTAAAAAAGCCAAAATCCCAATGTGAATGGAATTTCAAAAATCCCCTCCATTTTTGGTTGTACAATTTATTTTAAAAAATTCAATTCCTATTATTCATTATTTTTAGTACGATAGAAGCAATGGTTTTTTGTAGGCACCTGTTGGATATTTAACAAACAGGGAATAGATTTTGGAAGTTTCATCAGCGCTTTTTGAAAATATTTAAAAAGGAATTTACAAAATTCCAAAATCACAATGTCAATGGAATTTCGAAAATCCCCTCCATTTTTGGTTGTACACTTTATTTTTTTTAATCAAATTTATATTATTCATTATTTTTGTTACAATAGAAGCAATGGTTTTTTTCAATATTTTTTATTAGTTAACTGAATATACGAAAAGAAGGAATTCATTTTTTTTTTAAACGAATTACTATTTATTCAGGTCATGAAGGGTCAGTTTCTGATTGAAAATCAATTATTCTGGAGTTTGCGCTCTTAAAGAGAAAATTTAAAAATCGTTGCTTGAGTAATTTTTTTACAGGCACTTGTTGAAAATTTAACAAAGAGGGAATAGATTTTGGAAATGCAATAAGCGCCTTTTGAAAATGTTTAAAGAGGAATTTTAAAAATTCCGAAATGCCAATGCCAATGAAGTTAAAGAAATTCCCTGAGATCCAAAATTTGTTACACCCAATAAGAATTCATAACCATGATAAGGAAAGTTTGAATCGATCCTAATAACCATTATCAACTATTCTCCAAATTTTTGTGTCATTTTGACGTTCTTTAAAAATTGGAAGATCGTCGATCCAATTTATTCACATCTGTGAGTAATCAGTACGCTATTCATTTCATGTCCATTCTATTGGGTATATACGTTCAACCCTTCATCACTTTTTGCCCAGACCAGGGTACGAAACGGCATATTTGCTGGTCGCCATAGCAAGGGAAGAGAAAATGTGCAACCGAAAGGGAGAATAGGGCAGAAGGGAAAAAACATTTGCCGAGTGGAGGAGTGTGCGAAGGGTCTGTGCATAAGGGCTCAACATTCGTGACGACTTGATTGTAAAGGCGGGCCCTTATTTATTGCGCTGTACATCCACATCGATTTAATGAAATTGACCAACTATTCTTTCATCACGACATCGATCCAATACCGACTTCATTCGCCTCCCTGTTGGTCCGATCAACAAGGCCAATTAACTTCAATGTTGATGGCAATAAAAGGCAATAAAAGTCCGATAACGCGTGGCGTTTATCAATGAAGGATTGATGGCTGTCGAAAGTAAAAAATCCAATTTATATTATTTTTTTTTTTTAGTATTTTAGAAGCAATGGTTTTTTAAATATTTTTTATTATTTAACTGGATATACGAAAATAAGGAATTCATTTTGTTTTAAACGGATTACGATTTATTAAGATCGTTGAAGGTCGGTTTTTGATTGAGAATCAATTATTCTAGGGGTTGGGCTCTCCAAACAAACCCAAACAAACCCAAACAACAATTTGTTTGAATAGTTCTTTATAGGCATCTGTTGAAAATTTAACAAAGAGGGAATGGATTTTGGAGATTCAATAAGGGCCTTTTGAAAAAGTTTAAAAAGGAAACCGAAAAAAACCCAAACAAATCCAAACAAACCCAAACAAAATCTAGGAAACCCAAACAAACCCGAGCAAACCCAAACAAAATGTAGGAAACGCCATTTGGAGGATCCCAGTTGAACACTGGGAAGAGAAAGTTGGCATTGAAGGGCTAAAGGGACGAAAAAGGGTGTCGGCTTTTATTCCCTTTTCTTTGTCCGTTCAACGATGCTCATCATTGTTTGTTCGAGCTTTTGACGAGTCTCGGGAACGTAAAACCTTCCTCCAGCCCTCTACCATTCCTTTCCATCTTTTTCTTTCGCATGGTGAAACATCTCGGCCGGAAATGGACTGCAGACGTTATCGTCCCGTTGAAAAAATATCTGTTTCTGGGAAGTCGAGGAGTAGATACGAGGAGGGCGAGGGAGGCTTCCACACGTAGCGTGTTTGCAAGCGTGCAAAACTCCCCTTTGTTGAGACTACTCTGGCGAGAAGGTTGGTACAGCTCGTCGTTGGTGCTGTGGATGTTTAAAGCGAAAAACGAAAAGCCCCATTCCCATCAAAGGAGGAAAAATGCATTTATTCTGGCATTTCGCATTCAACGAGTCCATCCTGAAGCTGATGGAGGTTCAAACGAACTTCCATCAGGCTATGGATGTTTCTCGTGGGTATTGAAGGTGGCAGAGGTTGTCAATCGAGTTTTGGTTGGTTCGGTAGATCCAATGATGGCTCGATGAATCGTTGATGACAGTAGGCAAACCAGACCATCGATTGTTCATGACCAGAACCCAATGACAGCAGGAATTCACCAGAGTTGTTTTTAGTTTGAGAACCTTCTGGTCTGTTTTCTACCAAAGGGGTTGAAAGCTACCAAAGGGTGAGGCTGTTCGCTTGAAGATTCTTCAAAAGCTCGACTGTGTATCCAAGAGTGCAGAAACTTCGCGTATGCTCCAATGTTTTTCGTGTTTTTACACTCGGTGATTCCAACTATAGCCTCCATTCCAAATTCGCTCTTCCGGTAACTGGAGAAATTTTCCAGAATCAACGTAGATTGGAACCAACGAGGAAAAAACGATAAGCCTTAATACGTACCACGCACATACGGGCATTCTGCTGATCTAGCCGGTCAAAATCAAATTATAAAAAGTTGTCGCAAATAAAAAAAAAAATTAGTTCGTATAGTTCTCGAATAACTAGAGCACAATAAACAACCCTTCAATAAACATCACTTCTATTGCACGTATCTTGCGAGTTTCGTGAGTGACTGATAAAAAGAAAAATATTTGCGTGACTGCTGATTTTCGACAAATTATTGTTTTTGGTATGGATCAATGAGATATGAATGCTTTATTTTTTTAATATAAAGCTGTTTTTTCTTCGACAGGATACTGATATTTTAACGTTTGAAAAAATTGTTTGAAATTTCTAACCCAATTTTAAGTTTCAAAAGGTTTTTGTTGTACTTCCGGGTTCTTCCGGGCTATTATATTAATTGATAACGACAGGTTATAGTTTATTTAACATTTTTACGACCTAATTAGCCGCACATATTTGCATCTTTTTTTGCTAGAGGAGACAGACCAAAATATATATAATTGCTATTTACTCTATATTAGATGGTAATTATTTAGTTTCGGGGTTACCTGGTGGCTAAGCTGTTAGAGTATTCACCTGTAGATCACTTTTTTATAAAATAAAACATCAAAATAGACCAAATAATAAAACCCAAAGTTGTAAATTATCTACTGAAAAAATATTGTTGATTCAATATTTTGTTATTATTCATAAAAAAAAATTATTATGCCTTAAAATTAGCCAGAGCAACTCGTTAGAGTAAAAAATCTTGAGAAATAATTTTGACCGGCTAGATAAGCAAAATACCCCTATGTGCCACGTGCTGATGGTTTCCAACAAAATTGTACGCCCAGTAGGTTGTTTACGAATAGAGAGGAAAAGGAGGGGGGGAGAGTGAAGTATCTCTCGAGATAACGATAGCCCAAATCGGACAAGGGTCTCTTATTGGTACTCGAATCTTATCTCCGTTGGGAACCTGAAGAGAAAGGATCTTCTCTACCCAGCTAAACCGAAATAAAACAGACAAAGTGAACACGTACCACTTCCGATTTCACGTCCCAGCACGGTAGCGACTGACTAGAGTATGCTCGCAACGTGGTAACCTCGAGAACCCTATTTATGAGCGTACAAACTCAGAAACCTTCGAGAAATCGCAGAAGTTCAACATCTGGAGAAGAGCCAATATTAGAATCTTCTTACCGCCCTTTCGTCATGTGTTTCAGATAGGGCCAACCCTTTTGGACCCTCAATAACCACGGGAGACAATGTCCATCAAATGATGGATCCTCTATGTGACGAAAAAACATTCTTTAGAGTCATACGAGAAAGAACACGTTCAGAGTTTTCTTCCTTCCTTCGTATGATATTACTATTATCATGGAAGATTAAAAAAATATTTTCTGAGTTCAAACGAACAAAGACTACGTTTCCTCCTCTTTTTACTCTTCTATAAGATTCTGCGTTATCAAACATGGTAGAAAAAGTATTTTTTAAGCTCACGGGAATAAAAAATACCATCAGATCTTTCCTTCTCTACACAAGATCCTAAAATGATGATAAAAAGTAGAAAAAGTGTTTTCGAAGCCTCTGGAACAAAGAATACCACCATAGCCTTCCTCTTCCTTGATAAGATCCTACAAATCATCATATAATGTAGAAAAAGTATTTTCAAAACCCAATACGAATAAAGAACAATACCATGTTTTTCTCCTGTCTCTATAACATTCTACAATGATCATACAAGGTAGAAAAAGCGTTTTCAAAGCTCATGGGAACAAAGAACTTTCATAGCTTTCCTCTTCCTTGATAAAATCCAACGAATCATCATATAAAGTAGAAAAAAACGTTACGAACCCAACCCAATACGAACAAAGAACCATCAGACATGAAGAACCCCAAGAGCTCTGTCATCCATCGAACACTGTTGCACCAGGGTTATTGGACGTGAAGTTTTAAAAGTGTTGGAAAGATCACGGTGGAGTTTGCTTCTGGTTGAACGACTCTCAGCATTTCAGTGGGCTTTCTATCACTCCGGGTTTTCCTATTAATTCCGGCGCGATACTCGGTCGCGGAGACGCGTGTGCACTCTACGAAGGAAGTGCAGCAGAAATCGCATCGTGGCGCCATGGATCGCCGAGAATATCTCGAGTCTGAATCACCCAGTCGTCTTAAAAAGCTCCAAGCAAGGAGAGTACACGCTGGCATCTTGGCATCACCAACTTTGTTGCTGTTGTTGTTGTTATTGGAGGAAGAAAACGATGGGGACGTCCAAGCTCTTTCTCCATCCTACCCAATTGGCTTCTCCTACTTCATTCCAGAAGGAAGATGAGTCTAGCCCTGACTGATGCCACATGTGCACTCATGTTGATACCCAATAGGTAGCCAACGAGGCCTTATTCGAGCATCCGCTTGGATCCTGAGAGCTCCCTCAGGAATATGCAATGCGTTTTCCTATCAGGAAAGAAAGACAAAGAGAAAGGGAGGGAATGAAAGAGAAAGAGAGAGCTGGCGCCGTGTTGTATACATAATACAACACGACGCATCCACGGAGATCTCATAACGAGAAAATTCCAAGCAACGAAAAGGCATTGAAGGATCCCAAGTAATCGCGAATCCCTTTTTGTTCGAAACATCCAACGATCCCAGACCCAGAGAAAAGTGCATTCAGGAATCGTACGATTAATGCCGGGTATGCCATTTATACGATCGTGACTCATGACGAGTTCAGCGGTTGGAATGCTAACCGAGGCACGTTGACCTCATTGGTCATCAGCCTCCGAGGTACCATCAAAGATTCAACATCGAGATGCTGAGCAATGAAGACTAGCCCAAACGGGAACGCGACCTGCACGACGATTTTCGTATTAACGTCCAGTTCCAACTTTACGCAACCGCATTTAGAGGGATGATTCAACGATAGAGATGCTTCCGAAATTACGTTGGAGCGTCAAATCCGTAGTCTCGTTCAACAACCGACCGTCCGATGATTCCGAGTTGGTCTTTTTGGAGCTTCTACCCTTTGTGACGTTACCTTATTCTATACCCATTGGAGGCATTACCCTAGCATAAACTACCGGCTAATACACGAAGTCACCAGCCGGCTATCCCAGCGAGTGATTCATCCGCGGAACGTGAGAAAGACGACCTAACTCTCAGCGGGGAGAAAACGCTCATCGCGATGCGGACCGTTCTATTTCTATTTCTAGATCGGCTGCACGATGTCCGTTCGGTCTGTTTGTGGACGCTAATAGAAGCCTCTTGATCAACCGGGCCTCACTTTTAGACCAGGTACACAACCGGATCAGGAGTGATAGGGGGTAGGGGTTCGATATTTGCCACCTGCTAGCTCCAATCTTCAACACACTTTGCGTTCGACATACTCAACCATCTCTCTTCCACCAATTCCTTCATTTTCATTCCCAACCAGCTTCGGTCCTTTTCAGGCTTCGGGGATTCTCCCACGTAACCAAAAGTGCATGTCTGAGGAAACTCGGATGGCAAACGCTAGCTTTCACCGACCCGAAAGCACCTAGCTAACGCTGATGCATTCTACTAGGCCCAGTGGCTATTTTAACGTCAGTATTTGGCAGAGCGCATAACTCTGCCAAGTATTCTTGCAAGTGCTATTAACCTCGCTCTCTCTCTCGTTCTCCAACCTGACCAACCAACAATCTTCGGTCTAACGAATCACTTAGAGTCTCGTTGACGTTGACAAATACCTAAGCGATATCATCAATTTTTTTTCTTTTTGTTTTTCCTGATTCCACGATACGGAAAAGCTGGTATTCCATTGGCTATGCCTGGATTGATAAGAAAACATGAAAGTGACGCGTTTAATGCTGGAAAACGATTCCCAGAAACCTACTTTCGCGAAGAACCAAAAAAGGACGGTCAGTAGGCACGCGCCCCTGATACTTCCGGTTTCTTCAGAGATTTCCGGGCGCCATTTATTTTATACGCTGATCACGTAGACGGCTTCCGGTGATTGGCACGCTTCGTACGTCCCCTTCGTCTACAAAGACTACAAACGTTCACGTCTGTACTTTCGGAATGATAAAAATAACGTATCCGAATGTCTAATGTACTGACTATGCTTTTTCGTCGCCGATGATTCAATGCATGAAGCAATCTTTTTTTTTTTTTGACGTTGTCATTCATTCAGAGGACTATACCGTTTTGTCGGCTTTTCGTTACAAACAAATATAAACACTGCGCTGGTGAAGCTTCTGAACAGATTCGATACTTTTCTTTGATGTTTTGGTCTTTTTTTTACGAAAGAATCCAAATAATTTTTGGATGATTTTCCAAACCGGAAATAAAATTTTCGTTAAAAGTCGTTTCCTTTCCAAAAAAATCGAACGGCAACCAATTTTTTTCAGAAAACTCAATTTTTTCGAGTAGAAGTTTTTTTGAGCCTACGCTTTTTCCATTAGAAGGTTGTTTTGATCCCAATCCTAACAAACTTAGGCAAACTAGATCCCTTTCACGAATTTAGATACAGTTACAAATAAAAGTAATTTCTTTGGATAAAAACCAATTCCTTTTCTCCGAAGGTTATTTAATATCAAAACAAACCCTAACATTAGCCATTGAAGCTTTCTTCATCCCCAATGAAACAAAAATACTATTAGCTAAATTTCTAAATTCCTTTCTTTCCCAAACAATCTTACAGTTTCTCTGAAGGTCTATTCTCGTTCAAAAAAGCCAAATGCTTTTTCCCAATCCAGATTCAATAAAAAAATAACCCTAAACATTGTCCTCCAGGTTATTTGATTCCAAAAATCCGAAAGACTTTCCTGGACTTTAGTTTCCAGATACCAAACTCTCCTATTTGTCTTTTTCTCAATGTTCATCTTGGAATCTTGATCAACCCATCAACGTAGTAATTGTCTAAAAACCACCCCAAACAAAAATAATCAAATGTACAATGTTGCGCACCAGGCCATTTGGATGTAATCTTTCATGACCTTGAAAGTAATCTTCCTCTGACTTTCAAGATAATCTCCCTCTGGCTTTCAAGGTAATCTTCCTCTGACTTTCAAGGTAGTCTTCCTCTGGCTTTCAACATAATCTTCCTCTGACTTTCAAGGTAATCTTCATGTGACTTTCAAGTTAATCTTCCTCTGACTTTCAAAGTAATCTTTCTCTGACTTTCAAGGTCATTTTTCTCTGACCTTGAAATCCACCCAAAGGAAGTACCCAAACGCCATTCCAAGTGGAAATTAAATAGTGAATCTGTCGCAGTGTAATGGGCGCAGTTGTCGATTGGAGCAAGTACTAGACTTGCGCAATCCTCCAGGCTGGTCGATCGCGTAACTGAGCAAGCTTCGTAATAATGGTTATTGTACTTGTGCCCGGAAGGTGGAGACGTCGACGTCGCAGCGGACTTTCTCAAAGCGCTTTGGAGTCCAATGGGGAGTTCGGTTCGCTGTTTTCCCAACGCTAGTCATGCCCGAGACATCTTTGGTGAATGATGGCGCGTAACGCATCACGAGCACTGCACTGTCCGCAGTAATTTCCACTTCTGATTCCCGGTAGAAGCGTTAACGACCGGCGTAGAACTGCTCTTCCGATCCGGACTCGATTGCAAACCGGCGACGACGTTACCACGCAACGTCACGTTTTACAAGCGCAAAACACTCGGAATTTTCTCGGCTCGCAACCCGACCAAGGCCACGGAACGATTGCGGACTACCCGCTTGATCCTTGATGCCTGGACTCGTATGAATGAATGTCACAGAACCAGCATGGATTGCCTAGCGTTTCTATCATTGACGCACCTTGCGCACACTTGCCTCAAAGATCTCCAGCCATCATGCTTCAGTCATCAACCTTTTTCCAACCTATTTGATCAACCTATCCCGTCGAGTTGGATCAAATGAGCTAGTCTGATTCTTACTGGGTTTATTAGATTTCACTAGCCGGAAATTCCCTTTTTCGAAGCTGGAAATCAAGTGATGATGTTGGAACGTGGTGGTGATACGATGTTACATCAATCTTGGGAATGGTGCACGTTGATTAATTTGCAATTAGAATTCGCGATCCAAGTGCTTGGTCTATGTATTCAATTTTTTTAGTTTTTTTTGTTTATTGATTTTTTTATTATTTATTATAGTTAGTTTATTTTAGTTTAATTCAAGTTTATGATTTAAGTACATTACATAAGTATATGATTTACATATCTTAACTAAGTGCTTGATTTAATAGAATTGAACCTATTTTAAGGCCTCTATCTAAAATGTATCAAATATCAATATAATATTATAATCTTAGTGCATGATATTAATTAGTATATTATTTATTTTTATTTTATTTTTATTCATTTTGTAATTTTTATTATATTATAATATAAAAAATAAAATAAAATAAATAATAAAAAAATAATAAGAACCAAAAAAAATAAAAAATAATTTTTTTTTAATTAATTAGTATATATACTCACTATGTATATGCTTATATATAATGCATTATATATAATTATTAATTATTACGGGCCAACAAGTCGGTGAAATATATTTGCCGTCCATACTTTTTTCAATTCCTGGGAAGATCCAGAGAACCAGTAGAAAAAAGAACAGCTGAACCACTAAAGAGGGGAATCGTTCAATGGCAAGTTGGTGAATAGTTGCACTCGATGAAATATTTACATAAGGATCATACAGCAATCAAGATACACCTTATAAAGCAACAAAATAATACTCTTCTCCGGAGCCTTTTATACGAGACTTTCGCCAATTATATTCCCATCAGAAATCTAACTGTCAAGGCTGCCAACTGTCATCATGGAGTTCAAGTGTGAGAATTAAAGGATTGATTAAACCAAGAATATTATACAGGGTGTCCCAGCTAAGAATGTCATCCGTGAAATGGGGGGTAGGGGGTGAAATTCTAAGACGATTGATATAAGCATGTATGGGTCCCAGAT
>JAPYZJ010004669.1:0-13132 GCA_030522765.1 Ophioninae sp. B BG-2022a
GTACGCGAGTATAATGATGGAAAGACACAGAAGATCACTGTTTTTTGTAGCTAGGAGTATTAGTTTTTGAGAAATGGCGGTATTCCATATTAGGGATACCATTCCATATTTGGTTACTTTCCTCTAATGTATAAAAAATTTGAAAAGGTTTCACATTTGGTAATCGAGATATTCAGTGGTAAAAATCGCAACCTCAGCACGAGGTCTTATGGGAAGTTATGAAAAAAGACGATTTTTTACAACAACTATCACGATTTCTAGACGCTCAAACTTTCTCAAATTTTACGCACATGTGAGTATGATTGTTGAGAAGGTTCATCCAGATTTAAAACAATTAATCTTTGAATTCGTATAACGCAAGAACATCCTTAAGGAGATAAAGACCGGATCGCCTTACCTCGAGACGAGGAGCTCGAGACGATACCACAAAGCGCATATTGGAAGTGCTTCGAGGATTCGAAAAAGCACTGACACGAGTGTATTATATCTGAGGGAAATTACTTTGAAGGGGACAAAATAGTTATCGATGAATAAACAAATATTTTGCGATAAAAATAAAAAGCCACCTCATTTTTTGAACAAATCTCTTATAATTGATAAAAATAAAAGAAATTTGATAATCAATGAACATTTCGTTCGTTACAGATACAAACAAAGAGGGAGCTCTTTTTTAAGGGCGACAGTGGAGGCTTGACGAACGCGAATCCGTCGGTGCCGTCGGTACCGCCGCCCCAGCCACCCACGAGCGCAATGACGACGACGTCGACGCCTCCGTCGACGGGGCCACCGGGGGTACCTCCGGTCAAACCCCGTTTACCACCGACTACCGTCAGCCTGAACCAGACTGATGCATCCGAGGACAGCAACAGGAGGGAGTCCGCGCGCAACGAGACCGCCAATAGCACCAACACCAATCCATCAACGAACAACAATAACAGCAACAGCAATCACAATAACAACAAAGAAACGAGCCTCCACATACACCCGCGTCCCGCACCGCCCACCAAGCCAAAGGAGCTCGACGGTTACGTTGGCTTCGCTAATTTGCCCAATCAGGTCTACCGGAAGGCCGTCAAGAAGGGCTTCGATTTCACCCTCATGGTGGTCGGTGAGTCGCCCCGCAAAAACAACCGCGGTTATCGTTTACCTCGTTTTCAGCTATTTTCATCAACCCAAATGTCTTTCAACTTTTTATGTTTGAGCTGATGAGTCGCAATTGTTTCTTCTAACAAACCCAAAGCGGAATCCGATCACTAAACGGTCGCTCTTTTATCACTTTTTCAAAAACCGCGGACGCTCCCAAAATCGGGCTGAATAAAACTGATGGATGGATATGGGCTTGGATGACAGTGACAATTTAACGTTAGTTTGTCCGGACGTTTCTTGAGAAATGCCTAATACCTTTGCTGTCCGGAATCGCGTTTCGTTTCGCCTGAACGTGCGAGCTCTCAGTTGAATGCACAGTTCTCAGGAGACGACTCGTGAATTTGCATTCCTCGGAGAAGCTGAACTCTACGCGTTCCAAAAACGTCATCTGCCGAACACATGCAACGTTGTAACCTCAACCAGCTGTTGTCCACAATTTTCTTCTCTCTTCCCTAACGGGTGTTCTCATCCTTTAGGCGCACCCTCTCGATCGCACGAGATTCACACCAAGCGAAGATCCTATGTGCATTTGAAGGACTTTTATAACCTTGAGACTTAAAAGAAGCATATAAATCTTGTCTTTCATATGATTTTTTCTTGGAAAATATCGACTAAAAATAAATTTAAAATTGCGTAAAAAGAAAAACCGTTATTGATAAAACGCACTGGAAATTCTAAACGAAATAATCTTCTGCACCGTTGAAATGCAATGAAAATTGACTATTACTAATTGATTGATTTTAATTATTTGAAACGTAAATATCCCTCGAACGTTTTTAGATATTGTTACGATCAATTTAATTCCGTAATACGAAAAAAAGGGTTCTGGAAAACGATAGAAATATTTAATTAAATAAATAATTAACAAAATATATGTAATTTCTTATCAACCGTGCAAACTTGAACGTAATGTTTGTATTTTATTTTATCAAACGAGTGAATAATAAATGATGTTACGATTGAACAGGTGAATCGGGCCTTGGAAAATCCACGTTAATAAACTCGATGTTCCTCGCGGACATATACAGCTCGGAACATCCCGGCCCTAGTCTACGCGTTAAAAAAACCGTCGCTGTAGAAACGAGCAAAGTATTACTAAAGGAGAACGGGGTTAATTTGACGCTGACCGTGGTCGATACCCCGGGATTCGGCGATGCCGTCGATAACAGCAATTGGTAAGTTTAATTACATATCAGAGTTTCATTTTTGCTGGTACATCTATGCGTCGAAAAACACTCGTGATTCGGCGCATTATCTTTGTCAATATTTTCATTTCGTTGGACAACAAATATATTATTATTTCGAATATCTTCAACATATATTTCTATACGAAATTACTTTCGAGTAAATTTTCAAAAATCGATTCGAAACTGGACATGAATCTAAAGAAGTATAATCTGAAAAATACATTTGAGATGATCTACCATTATGAGAATGAAATCCATCAATTTTGCAAAATGACACTCACATCGATTTAAAAAATCAACGATGTCGTATGAACCAGCACAAGAAGAACAGATTATATCCAATAATTCGATTTGCCAATTGATCGTTTTTTGTTCGGGTGGCGAATAAATTCGTTGCGAATATTTGGTCATTACGATATGTCAATTTTTTTTGCAACTTCCCTTCAATCTTGATCTCGCGAAAACAATCGAATTACAAGGCAAACGGCTAATCCATTGGAAAACTTTTGTTCACTGACAACAAAAAGTTAATGAGCGAATAAACTAACCGATCGTTCTTTTCTTTGTCTCGTTACTTACAGTTGGGTTCCAGTGATCGAGTACATAGAGTCGAAGTACGAGGAGTTTCTGAACGCGGAATCGCGAGTGATGAGACGACAAATACCGGACAGCCGGGTGCACTGCTGCCTGTATTTCGTGGCTCCGTCGGGACACGGCCTAAAGCCACTTGACGTTGAGTTCATGCAGCGTCTTCACGATAAAGTTAATATTATACCAGTGATCGCGAAAGCGGACACCATGACACCCGACGAGTGTTCGCACTTCAAGAAGCAAGTGAGTCTCCTTCTCGAAATCAAAGCAATTCGAATTTCTTGAAGCGAACGGCCAAAGCGGCGGAAAGACATTTTGCCAATACGAAAATCTTTCAGCGTTGATGTGTAACGTTCCTTCGTGTTTAGCGGCGTCAAAACATCGAAAATGCATTTCAAAAACGAAACAAATTAATCCATGTTCACAAATAGAAAATATCAGTTCCGTGATTGTTGCCAATCTCGCAGAAACTCGTAAATGCCTCGACGGATTTGAATAACCATTTTTTGTGTAGTTCGCTTCGATAGTGAGGTTGTTTAGGAAAAAAAACAGTTGGGATAAAACCAAAAGAACAGCCGAAAAATAAAAATATATCAATTCGTAATTTTGTCTGGGAATTACCTTTCGGATTACAAATGGATGACGATCGTGGCGGACGTACCGTTTGACAGCTGCGCCATCCATAACTGTTATCAATTAATTGGTGTTGGAAGGTTGATTAAAATTGATAATCGCCTATGAAAAGTTGCAATAAAATCAATTTCACGCGGTACGAAGTTCACTGGGTCGGCTGGTAATAAATAAAAAAAAAACAAAATCGATAAATTCTAAACCCAGACAATATCTAAAAAAAAGAGCAATCTCCAGTAAAATGCTCGCTTACTATTTGCGAAAACGTCTCGAAGAGCAAGAAAAAAAAGTACCGTTTCACAAATGTCATCAAAAGCCTGTCACAGCAGTATCCTCATGACCCATTTCGTTACTCCAGATACTGAACGAGATAGCCCAGCACAAGATAAAAATTTACGAATTTCCGGAAGTCGAGGAGGAGGAAGAGAGCAAACTGCACAAGGTTCTGAGGGACAGAGTGCCCTTTGCAGTTGTTGGCGCGAACACCGTCGTCGAACACGAGGGCAAAAAAATACGCGGTCGGAAGTATCCCTGGGGCATCGCTGAAGGTACGGAAACGTTTTCATTCTCTCCCCCTCTCTCTCTGTCATTTTTTCCATTCAGGTATCAATAAGTCATTTATTCGGGAGATCGTTGAAATATTTTGATCATTCCACAGCGATCGGAACGAACTGAAAGACATAATACTCTTTTCCCCTTATTTTTAATGGCGTTTCTCACTAGTTTGTTACCTGCGTATCAACGCATTAAAAATAATTGATTGATCGGGAATTTCCCAATATTTCCTAATGTACGTAAACGTATTCCGTTTTAATTAGATATTTCGCGCTTTTCTGAGGCGTGGTAGTTACATTTCATCGGAATTATTATTCTTATGCTGCGATTCGACTTATTCGAATCACTGCTTTTATTTTTGCTTATTATAACGGTGTGGTTCATTGCTCCTGCATTTTCCCAATTTGCACTGAGACATATTCACTTACTTCCGGTGGTGAAGCTCGGTTGATTTAGACCGGATTATTATCGTTGTTATCGTTACTCCAGTGAAGCACAACGACCGATTTCATTCAGAATGACGGTAATTGTGCACAATCGGGCCACCATTCCAATTTCGATAGGAAAAATGTATTTCTCCGATGGAGTTGTTGATTCCATAGTGATGAGTGATATGTCGAGGGAGGTTCCAGCAAATGTACTCGTGCATACATATGCACACGCAAACACACACGCTCTTTTTTCATAACAAGAACTACAAAACTGTAGACGAATTATGATCGATTGTCAGTCTCGATTTTGAAATCGTATATTTCTGGGCATTTTCACGCAGATACGGAAGATTGGGGGAAGTGACTGCATTCTCTAAACCCCAATACGAGCATCGAAATTTTCGGAAATGCCCTATTGTATGACTTGTCTCTGAAAACTTCAAAACCCCGTAACACGATGGATGAAGATCATGAAAAATATCAGTCTTCTCAGTGAAGATATTATTAGTAGTGGAGTTTCGGCGATTGCAGGAGTTTAGTCTAAAAAATGAATTGTTATATTGAAACAGGGGTTGTACTCCGATTATGCATAATTACCGGCATATCTTCATTTCGATTTCTCTATTGATATTAATTTAATTAAAGATTCGTAATTTCGACTCTCAACTAATATCCGTTTACATTGTTCTATTCTTTTGTCTCCACAGTCGAAAATTTAGAACACTGCGATTTCATAGCCCTGAGAAATATGGTGATACGAACGCATCTTCAGGATCTAAAGGACGTTACAAATAACGTTCACTACGAGAACTTCCGTTGTCGCACATTGGCGGGTCTCGGTGTGGACGGGAAACCAACGAGGATTTCCAACAAGTAAGTGACACACGACGTGGCTAACGTGGAAAAAATTTACGAAAGCCTTGTGTACATTAGCAGATTGCGGAGATTTGCGAGAGACATTACGGTGTTCGGCGGTTTACGTATGTCCGTGATACGTTTTTTTTTTCATTTGGATAAACATCTCTTTAGAATTGTTTAATTTATCTCTTAACGTTGCTTTATTGAACATTGAAAAATCGTTCTGTGCGGAAAAAGGGCAGAGAACAGACATAAAAATAAATAAAACGCTTTTTAAAAATTATCGTCGACTCTCGCGGTCTCGCGGAGGGAAGATAGCCCGGGGAAAAATTCATTGACAAGCTTGAAAATTGTTTAACTTTTGCGAAAAAGTGCTCTCCAATTATCTCTGAAATGAAATTTCCATCTCTAAAACATCCTCGGACCTCTTTTACGCCGAAATGTTCGGGATATTCGAAAAATTGTTCCGAAATTGTAAACGAACGTATTACCAAAGAGGAAAAACGTTTCCATCGAGAAAACAAGATTGAAATGGAACAAGTGCAATTTTTCGTCCGGCTCGTCTGTCCTCCCACAACAAAATTATAGTATAAAAGTTTAGATAAGGGCTGACGTCATTGAAAGAGCGTAGAGTGCCTCTTTTGTTCCGTTTTATTCTTTTTATGGCGCAGAAAATAATCATTGAAAAAGAAGAAAACATCAAAGAACGCGAAGAAAAGATCTTGTGCAGAGGGAAATGAGCTTGTGCATGCAAACTGATGAAGGCAAGAAGATATTCGAAGATAAACGAAGAGAAAAAATTAAATAAAATCGATAAAAAAAACGGAAATAAGGCTAGCTAACGTAGGCCAAGATCCTCGATCGTATTTTACCAAGGAGATCAGGCTCGGATCTCAATAGTCACGCGTTATAGCGAATGTTATTCGTTAGAAAATTGGTTTTGTTATTATCTTTTGTATTCTTTATCCCCTTTTCTTTCTCATTGGTAATCGAATGTTAATGGTAATTTCTCATTGGCTCAGTCTGTGCCCTCCAGGAGTGATGAACAGTTTCATGACAGTATGGTAAGTCCGTTTAAAAAAAACGATATGAGGGGTGCGATCTTTCGTTGTACTACTACTTACTACTGTTTTGTGTGCACAAGTCTTACGAGTTTTTCTATCTCTGCATTTCATTTGATTTTGTTTTCCTCTCTTTGTTTTTTCTTCGTTCTCTCGTTTCTCTCATTTGTTCTTTTTATTTTGCGATCTAAGCGCGCAGGCATATCTCGACGTAAAAGTCATTTGATAAAAACAACAAGATGACTCTAGTCATTTTCCGAAAAATTCCCCGGCGATCCTTGCTGTAGAGCGTGGTCCAATTACTAAGGAATATCGTATACGACAATTGTCATGATGATACAGGGAAAATATAAAAATTACCCACCCGACTGGTACGTAGGCCGGGCATTTTTTTCAAATGCTCCTCTATGGACGTACATGCGTGTGCATAACCGGATATCGTTGAACGACATTTTAAAAAGAAAACAATTTCTTTCTTGAAAAAATCGAAACACAGAAAACTGCGGCATTTTTTGGCAATATGTTATTTCCGCAGTTAGGCAACGAATGTGTTTAAACGATATTAGCCCCTTTGTTGCTCATTCAATTAATGCGCCGTTATGCGGCCATTTTTAAAACATTCTGCGATATGCTATGTTAGGACTGAAAGTGTGTCTGCTGTGTTCTTCGCAAATCGGGCCCACCGCTACTCCATACAAATACCGTCATAAAAAAGAACAGGCAATGCGAATAGGAAGAGCAAATTAGGGGCGGGTGGATAGATCCATAATTTTTCAATTATTTTAGTAATATTAATCGTTTTCTACTACTCTTCAAGTTGCGATTGTTCCCCTCTCGGCCTGAAACATCGCGAATTTTTTGCTCACAGGAATCCCCTTGCTCAGTTGGAGGAAGAGAAGCGCGAGCACGACAACAAAATGAAGAAAATGGAGACTGAAATGGAACAAGTTTTCGAAATGAAAGTGCGGGAGAAGAAACAAAAACTCAAAGATTCAGAAGCCGACGTGAGTTCAAAGAAAAATCTGCAACGTCAACTTAAAATATGAATCATGTTTCAAGTGAGCTCCGCCTCACTTTCTGGTCAGAGAAACACGAGGCCAAGTGCTGATAGTTGTTCGGCGTTTCGCTGGAACATTGTAACTTTCGATCGAAATGTTTTTCTCCAAAAACATAATCCGATACATAAACGATACATTCTAATACGTTGGCTTTCATAGACAACGGTTAACAGGATGTCGCTTTCGACTTTCCTATCCTTAATTTATATCTTCAATAGCACAATCGTTGAATTCGCATAAGATTTTTTTTCACATCTCGACTTTTCTATACATTTATTTTTTCAACGTAACTGCGAGCTTCATATTTGTAACCTCCAAAATTTGCAGTTACAACGAAGGCACGAACAAATGCGTCGATCGTTGGAACAACACGTCCGTGAATTGGAGGAAAAGAGACGAGTTTTCGAGGCGGAAAAGACCGCCTGGGAGCAACAAACCGGTCACAGTATTGAAGATTTGCGCAGGAGAAGTTTGGAAGCGAATTCGAAAGAGTGAGTACCTCCAATCTATTTCTCTTACGCCACCATATAAACATCGGGTCTCTTTCCCTTCGTGTACACTGTTTCGTCTCGTTTTTTAGCATTATAATTCTTCAATTGGTTTTCTCTCGGTGGGGGCTTTCTTTTCTTCTGATTTATTTTCTCAATATTGAAGAATAAATAAAAATACTCGAATTTCCGTCGTATTGTTTATTTAATTTCGGTGGTTGTGCGGTAGACTTTCGTAGATCGGTGTCGTGATTCTCTCGTATCTCTCAAAAATATTTCAGTTACTCCGAATAACATTGGCTTCCTGCATGCAAATTTTGCCTCACGGGTGGTTCAATACCCCAGGATATCACTAATAATTGTCTACAGGGTCGCGGAAGAAAAAATTCATTGAATTTGTTGCTCGCGCTTTATTGGCCGAGGGCCTGAGTAATTATAATGACCATATTTAATCCCAGATTCGACAAGAATTATCGTACGCCACTAGACAAAGAGTGGCGTTTACCTTTGAATGCGTCCATAATTATTTTTCTTTTTTTATCGTGAAATTTCAAGTGTTAATCCAAATCCGATCTTTAATTTTGACCATTTTACTTTTAATGCATGCAGCAGTTTTTTCAGATTGTATAAAAGGCAAGTGGTACGATAGAACCCTGAATGTGTATGTATACTTGGGTCGGTTGCAGCTCACATTACATTGAACAATATGAATAGATATTCAAAGAAATTCATGCCGAAGTTTTTCATTTTCGTTAACATGGAAATATAACAGTTCACATTTGAACTCCAATAATTCAACAACTGTTGGCTGTCCGATTGCTGGTTCCTAAATCTGATTCTTTCAGCTTGAAAATCACAATTGTTAAATTCGAACACTATACAAAATTGGTGCACTGGTCTAGTGTTTAGGATGCTTACTTATAAACCCGAACATTGACAAATATATGAAAAATGCAAGCGTTTTTAACACATTCAAAATTCTCTGTCAAGCTGCTGCAAGTTGTGTACAAATCATGATTCCATTTAAAGTTGCATATGCATATATATATATACACATATGTAAATAATTCAAAATCATCCCCAAACGTTCTATAATGCAGAGTCACCGCCTCAAGTCGAGCAAAACTTAATTTTTCAATACTAGGTTTTTTTCATTTCACTTTTTCAATAAGATTGATTCATTCACGTCATCACCTGAAACAAAATGCCACTACATTCTTCAATCTTCCCAGACGTGAACTGTAGCAATACATAGCTTGTTTTATTTCTCCTTTTTTGAGGTTATCGATGTTTAGTAGAGTTCAGGCTTGGAATTATTTATTTGTCTTTCGCTTTTAGTTTTCCTATTGCTTTTTACGGAACCCTACTGCAATCTTGTTCAATCTGATCGTGTTGCAATCTGGCCAAACCGTAAGCAAGGCAACTGACTGACAATGGGCTTAAAAATGCACGCTCCAATTAAGCCGCAACGACACACATAAATGTCCTCACCAGAGGGCGAGTGAGGCTATTTCTCAGTTGTCGTCACACATAATTTTTTGTTAAACATTGAATTGTGTATGAAAAAAAGGTTCGCAACTTGCTTAGTGAATGACGAAAGGTCGAATGTTTCGGCTTCTGCTGGAAATTTCAATGATTTTTGTGAAAAATTATATGAAGTGTATTTGTAGTTTTTTTTTTAAGTCGTGTATCGTTGCGTGCTCGAGGAATTGCGTTTTGAGGTTATGAATAACAACTATTAACCATAACCCTAAAATAATACGGATCACGGGCTTGCGCACAGGTCTAAAAGAAACCAAAGTTTTTAGACATAGATTCTAATGTGTATCTAAGTAAACGCCGAATAATTGTAGTCAAAGTGCTCGCTGGTTCCGATCAAAGCGAACTTTCTATACACCACGTGGTTTCGAATACCGTATGCGCTAGGCCGTGCTCCAACACGCGCGCGATTCGCGTCGGCCATCTTGGCTAGTTTGCGCCAACTTGTCGCCACGCTCGCATGGGCGACACTACCGTGCGTCTGCGCGGCCCGCAATTCGAAAGACAACACATTACTGTTGCACCCTCGAGTGTTTGCGAGTACGCGGCACGTAGTTCGTTCATACTCTTTTTCATACATTGTTTTGAATAAGAAAAAAAAATAAGAAAACATAAACGAAATAATTAGCTAGCTAATTGGTACGTGATGCTTGTTGCTTAAATGTCGCTGTGTATACAAAACCGCCGGTATCCATTATTTAGGACGGGCTCTGTGTCGTCCGAGGGTTCAGCCGGTGGAGGGGGTACATTGAGAGGTTCCCGAGGATTAGGAAGTCTTCTACGCCGTCACACCAGTTTCAAATCACCTCAAGACAACCCCACACAGATACAGCTTGTTATTCAACATCCCGAGCATCCCTAATACGTTTCTATCTATATGAATTTATAGCTATATATATATACATCTGCCGAAATTTCTTTTTCTTCTCCACTTTTTTTTGAGTTTCATTATTTTCAATTGAAGAAAAAATGGTGCCGCGGGTGGACTCGCAAGATCCGACGGTTTGAGAACGCTGCTGTGACTGCCGTCATCTGTCATAATGTTATATTATGAATATTCGTGTTTTTAGCGTCTCGCTGCAACTCCGCACAAATAAAATGTTACAACTTCACGTAAACGTGAGCGAGTTGCGCATTTCCATTCATCCTTGGAAATTTCTCGAGAAAATATGGGGGCCAGGACAAAAAGATAAAAATAATGGGGCTTTAGATGGATTGGGAATATTTCGCACGATTCCAAGTGGCCTACTTATAGCTCAGGGTTTAAGGGTCATTTTCATTGATTCTTGAAATGGAAACACAAAGGTCTTGAAAATTTAACATTTTCCAATGGGGAACGAATGATCAGGCTATCCTTTTGTGCGAAGCATTATTTCGTTAAATGGTTATTTTCGACAAGTGCAATGATTTACCTTGTAACTTCGGCCATAAATATTGGATACATAGCATTGTCGTACGACAGGTTTTGTTTCTCTTTGTAAAATGAGATATCGTAAAGCCAGACCCCAAGTTTCTAAACTTAAAAGAAACGAAGTTGTTTTTCAAACGGCCACGAAACTTGCCATCCTAAAATCATTCAAGGTCACGATGTCAGGTCCCCCTCGAAATCTCATAGCGTCGACCGACAACATTTAATCGTGTCTCCCACATGTTTTTCGGGATATTTGATTTTTGGATTGATGAAATTTCGGCCACCCGGTACACGTTTCAAACCTGTGTAAAATTATACTTTTCGTATAAATTCGAATCGTTGACACAGCAATGAAGATATCTGTTTCGTAAGAGCCCTACAAATTAGATGATAAAAAGTACGACACAAGACTGTGGTAGAACAACCGTTTACAAAAATTTTCTCGATTCATCCAGAGTAAGATTGTAGTTGAAAATAAATGGTCGCGTTTTTCGATGGGCCATATTTTTGTCAATTTTTTATATTCGAAAAATGGACACACACGAAGAAGAGGAAACATATTAGTGATGCGTAGTAGATATAAAACGGCAGTGTTCTGTTTTTTCGTCATCCTCGTGTTTCTCGAACAAGCTAGAGTCAAACGCGTGAACGACAGAAGGAAGTGTCAGGAAAGAAAATATCAATTTATCCTGTATATGAGAATAAACTGAATGTATAAAATATTTGCGCGAATTTTCATAGAATAACATAGCACTCATTGTAAACTCTGCGCAAGCTGTCAAGACCCGATTCGAGTCACGAGTTTAATCTCGCGATGTAACGTGTTTTTCGATTTTTCCAGCACGCTCTCGCGTCTGTAACCGGAAAAAAATCATATTTCGGATTCTTGAAAGAAAAAAACCGACGTACGGAAACACTCTTTAGAACTAATGTTTTTTTCGACGGGAAGAAAAAAGATAAATCAAAAAAAGTAAAAAAGTAAAACCGTCTCGATGAAGATCGAATCTCGCAGGACTAAACAGCTTGGCAGAGGATCATCTCTTAATATACTAATAATTCACGAATAAATTGTAGAATATTGTCAATTTCTCGTTATCGGACACGCTCGTTCTTTGTGTTCCTATTTCTTTTTCTCTTTTTTCCATTTTTTAATTTTATTGGTATTTTTGTTTTTGAATTTCGTTCACGTTTTCTGCAAATAAACTTAATGCTTTTACATAACAACGAAATTTACTAACCATTTCTGACGATCTTAGGACACCTTATATAGGCCATTGAAGGTATCATCTCGCGTGTTCCGAAAGCAAATCGTTCTCAGTCATCGTCGATTTAATCTTTTTTTTTTCCTTTCAATATTTTCCTCACGATACATTAGCGTCGGTTTTAAAGATATAATAATAACAATGAAACCTTGCCGTATATCATGAGTGACAGGATCGATCCGCTCTTTTTTGTTTGTTTCATCCATCATGAACGTTACGTTCCCGCGAGTGAGATTCCAAATGCGTGATCGCAGTATCATTACTTTTGATTGCCATATCTCACAATTGCTTTCTCCAAAAATGTTATTGTCGCGCACTTCAATACGACTCCCGTATTCGTTACATTCGTTGTTTTTTTTTCGCGAACAGCATTTCGTCGGACCACGAACACAGCTGAGTGCAATCGTCGCCGAGTTCGCTCGTTTTTATTTATTTTTCTTTAATTACATAAAATCAATTGTCAACGTGAACGATGTTTGGAGAGAAAAGTGGCATGTTGGTGTTTGATATTTTGACGTCATACGTATTCTCGTTCTCACGTACGAATTTTTTATTTCATTTCACTTTTCGTTTATTTTTATTTGTGGAATTTTCTTTTGGAACCTTCGGCATGTCTATAACCGTCGATTTATGTTGGCATGCTCGGATTGCACAATAATGCTATAACGAGAAGAGTGAAAAAAAACGAAATAAAGCGCGCGCAACCATCGATCGATTGTTCGTCGCTCATCCTGAGAAAATCAACAATTCCCGTCTTTTTCGTATCATTCGAATCACGTTCGTTGTTTTTTTTTGTTATTTTCTCATTGAACAATAATAGGGGAGAGTGGTCACCCTTCGTACGCGGGGCACATTCGTACAATTAGAAAATCAGAAAAACTAAAGGGCACACAAACATGCCTTTGCATGTGTGCG
>JAPYZJ010004670.1:0-13128 GCA_030522765.1 Ophioninae sp. B BG-2022a
TTTTTGCGATTTTTCAAGTGGACTTTCCGGGAAAACTATACGAGATATCGATACGAATCCAACGCCATTTTTTAAGTCAGGCAAAAACCTTTTCCAAACCCACCAATTAAATCCCTACCGCATAGAAGAAGCCTACTCTACGACCTTTTGAAATATCGTGATTTTGTAGATTCCGGAAAAGTGGCTACGGCGGTCGAAAAAATTTTTTTTCCGTTTTAAAAGTATTAAAAGGGTGTATTTGATCCCAAATTTTCCGCTGATTACGAATATACCCGAGTTTTTGCCGAAAGTGGAAAATTAGACTGGGAAAATGTGAAAAACCTTTCTAGAATATTTGTTCGACAGTTTTCCCTATAAATGGAGAGTTGAATGCGGACCAAATTATGGATTTATCTTCAAGGTAAAAAAGTACATTGTCATGGACCTACGATATGACACTAAACGTCTAAATATAATAATTATTTCGAGGCTATTCTGTTTTTCAGCTCTCTTCCAAAAATACTTACCCATACTTGTATTCAAATATAACTAAACAAAGGGTTTTCCTGCCCATCTTGGTCCCCCCTCCCACTCTGCCAATTTCCGTATTCACCGAGGAAGTTTGCAAACCACGACATTATTGCGCTAACTGAATTACAGTCCCCGCGATATCCCTGAACGAAAAGCTGCTCGAAACAATTGTATATAATTCGTGTGGATCGAGGCTGGGTGGTTTAACGAACATCCTGATATTGGCAGCGTGTACCACCGACCAATTCAGACGACTCGATCAAGCCTTCCATTCAATTGGATCGCGGATCCAGCGCCGGTTACAGAGGTGATCCCGTAGCTCACCCGAGCTAATTTCCCCCCCCCCCCCCCCACCCACCCCGCCACCCGTTTCGCAATCTTAATCTCGATTTATCGCGTGCTCTGTACATTTCCCCCCTCCCTCCTGCGCCACTTCATTCTACATTGGAACCGAAGTAATGCAGGGAGAATAATCTCAGATAATTGCTCGTTAAAGCTCAAACGAGAGAAAACTCATTGGAGGATCGTCGATGTTACGACCCGAGGATTATTGTACTTCGAATTCGCCAGGGGCAATTCATTGACACAGAGAGCTTTATAAAAACGACTGTGCGCCCGAAGTGACGTGATCAATGAATCTTTTGTTTCTTTTTCTTTTCATTTTTTTTTTAATCACGCGTGCGTAACAACCCGGAGGGATTTTCGTGAAGGGTAGAAAGCTGGGGGAGGGGGTAAAGTGGGCAGAATCAGCAACAAGTGAAAAGATTCACCATGTGTGGCGTATACACTTGGATCGACCCTTTTTGTTCATCAGAATCGAGGAAAATGAGAAAAAAAATATTGAACGCTAGATTGACGCTAGTGGTCACCCACCTGAGTAGTGATCCGAGTCAAAATCACGCGAAATTGCTAAAGCTGAGCAACGAATTTGCGTTTGCTTCGTCCGCCATTTTGTTCTGGTTCTAAAGTTCCTATTTGAAGAATGAAAGTAGTTTGACGTGTGGTTTTTTTTGTGGATCTAGGGTGGAGTACGAGGTAGAATTCATAGCGTTCAATTTCATTTGAAAAGTGCCGTTTCATTCGGGAGTTAACTCACGCGCGCCGAAGAGTTATGGCGAGATAGTCCGGGAGCGAGAATAGGGCGGGAAGGTGCATGTGGCTTTTCACCCCATCACGATGCTGGGTTATCCGGCGTTGGAAGATTGGAGTAGCAAGACGTCAGAGTACGCGATGAAAAGGGATGACTTTTAGTATATTATATATCGTGGGTGGGCATGTTTGCACAGGGTGGTGAAATTTTGACGACCCGGTGTAATTTATGTTTATGCGACGTTTGGACCTCTCCGCGTCATAAATATTCCATCGGGTCTCTTCTAGTATTTCTCCAAAGGTAATTGCCCCCGGTCGGTCGTTGTGTACTCCGAAGACCGTTCGTAATCCACTGGTATAACTTCACGCTACATCGGTCAACCGCGGGTCTGCTTCGTGTCGAGTTGTATATCTGTAACGATAACTCGTCCTTCGCTTGTATATTGCGAGCCAACCACTCATTCTCGCCTTTCCAATGTTTTCTCACTGCTGTATTAGAAGCATACGTGTACCTCGAATAGAAATCCGAGCCCTTACAGAGCTATGGCTCTTGAACGCGCTATCCTTCGTATTGTTTTCTTATTTAAGTTCCTCTTTTGTTCGTGTGTCAAGAGATAGTCGTCGTGTTGAATAACAGTGAGCACCGGTGAGCTCTGATATTAATCTCGGTGTGTATTACGGCAAATCCTGCGCAATTTCCATAAAACTCCGATGCAAACCTGTCGAGGAGATAGATCATGAAATTCCGAAGAGAAAAGTCCTTTTCCATTTTTCTCTTCGACGCACCGTTGCTTAGATATCGATTGATCAGTCGTAACCAATCCGCTGCGCCAGACCGGCGATATTGCGGAGGTGGGGGGCCGAGCGCCAAATCGGAGCTGGCGCTCAGCCCCCACCCCGTCAGAGCTAGTACGCTGGATCGTGTGGTGGGGTCGATCGATAAGCAGGATTGGTCTATGTTCATCAATTTTTATCTCCGGAACGGTGCATCGCAGAGAATAATGCGTCAGGACTTTTCTCTTCAGAATTTCACGATCTATCTATTCTACTATAAGATTTTCTTGTTCCTTCAATATTTCTCGTCGAAATGTCAACATTCCGGGGAAAGAGGCATTGTGCCGAATTAAATTTGTAAAAACGAGATCCGAAATAGCTATTTTCATAATTATCGAACAGAAATTCGAAATCTGGACATTTCTTTTAATAACGACGCACGTTTTATTTTCTCCAATTGGGACAAGATCGACGGAAAAATGTCTAGTTTTTTGCCTATGTGTCCATTAATATTTCTCTCGTGGTGTCGATGCAACGATTCTGCTTGTTTCTTGCCTTTAGTTCTCCGGTTTGTTTTCCATATACGATCACGTCATATCCCAAAGCCTCGAACTTCTCAGGATTGATTGTTTCGTAATTCTCAGCCCTCTCATTGTATTCTCCCGTCCATTCACGATATTGGGAAGCATCGTTCATAGATGTAGGTGTTATTCGGGTGCACACGTCGCACCAATCTGGCAGGTATTAACTCGGTTCGCTGGTAAAGCCAACTGGCGGGAGGATGCGCGTACCGTTGTGAAACCAAACTTGAACATCCGTACGACCGGGCTAACCGTTTTCACATTCGCCCGACAGACACTCGATCCAAAAATGAAACACGAGGGTACTTGCACGAGAGGAATGGGAAATTGAACTCGATAAATGGTTTCGTTAACGAGTCCGGGATCGCTATAAATAATCGTGTAGACAACGGAAATAGTTTTTATATTCCGAATGATATATCGTTCCAGGAATGTCTGCGTGATTTTGCCCGCGAATATTATTGGAATTTATCGCTCAGCGGGATATATCTGATCGCAACGAATATCGAGCTTCATTACCCTTATTTTTCTCAACTGTTTTTCGGAATTAGTTATTACAAAATTAATAAAAAAAGTATACAGTGGTGGATGTATTTTATGGGCTCGGTAATTTGTGTTGTATAACGATAATTTTGCAACTATAGATTTTGAAAAATATATATTTCTAAAATAGAGCTTTGAAAATAAATATTTAAATTCATTATTTAATCAAAAAATTCCACATTTTTTTCCGTGCAATCAAATCCTGGAATTATTATTTTCCTTACTTATTAAATGAAAATGAATAATTTTTCCAGTTTTTTCTATATGGACGAAAAATTGTAAATTTGTTAAAGGTGTAGTCGACAATGATTCTTTCTCGTCGAATATTTTTTAACTACTAACAAGTGCTTCTAACTGATAAATGAACTTCGAATAAGCCACAATTATTAAGTAACTATCAACCAAAAAGTTGCGCAGTTTCCTTTTTACCAGAAGAATAACTTTGATGAAAATTATTTCTCAAAATTAATTAAATGTAGTAAACATCGATCTACCTTTTTATGGAGCCGGATAAAAAAATGACTGGATAATAATTATGTTCTTATTTTACCGGATATCTGATCGATTAAAGATAACTATAGAAATAACAGACCAGGAAGATCGGGAGCTTCGTTGATCTAACGTGTAAATATATCTTCGAGCCTTTGAATTATGTTCGAGGGGAAAAGTAAACGTTCGAAAAAAACACACTCGAGAAAAATGGAACGACGTTTCAATTGGCGCGATACACGCCTCAAAGTGCAATAAGTTCGAATTCAGCAGAGAGATACGAACGTTCGATTAATTATCATTCTCTCTTCCTCCATCTCATTCTATCGGGTCGAACACGAATTACGTTTTAATTGCAGTTAAATTAAATTAAAATTCAATTATTACATTATTAAAATCAATCAGCCAGCTAATAAAATATAAAATCGAGAAACTCGATTATTTCATTGGTTATCGTTCGAAATTACTTATATTTTCGATGCGACAATTTTTCAACTCGTTAACAAAAATTCCAGTCTTTGAATAACCATTGAAAAAAAAATAAAAGATCGAAACTATTTAATTATTGTCTCCCTCAAAATTCTAAATTTATTTACAATGAGCCTGCTAATTTTGGTTCGTGTATTTTCAAAATAAACCTGCCCGTTACCAAAAAAGGAAAAAACGTCACACAAAATTGAAAAAAAAAAAATTGAAAATAAATCCTTACGCATCACGGCTGATGGCAAAATCGAAAAAAAAAAATGCTCTCGAATCATGGCTGTCGGCACTTGAAATATAGGTGATATCAAAGAAATTCGGAAAAAAATCTAACAAAAAATCTGATTCTTAATCGTATCGAATAATCAAGATCCCCCCCTCCCCCCATTAGCCAAAAATGGAATTGCGAAATATCGTTTTGGTATCTGATAGGCGGTCAATGAGATAACGTTTCGAATCCATGATCGAATACTCGCGTTAATGTGTGCACGATTATCTGCGAAGGCATTGTCGTCGCGTGCAGATCACGAGAGTATCGCGACGATAAGCCAGTTCGACAAGTCGTTGCCACGCGCGTGCAATATCCTTCCTCGCCTCCCTCCTTCCCTCCCTCCGTCTCTCTCTCTCTCTCTCTCTCTCTCTCTGGTATTCCCATTCCCATCTCGTTTATAAAGCGTCATAGAATCGTATCGAGATCCTCACAATCATCGGATCCACCGGTGAATTTGAAAGGGACAATGAACGCTTCGTCGCTGATCGTTCTCGCGCTGATCGCACTCGCGACGATCGTCGAAACTGCAGTTTTCCAAGGCAAGTAATCCAATTAATATTTATTTAATTTATCACTATTGGAGTCTCGCTGAGGAGATTTTTTTTCCGATTTTCATTGATGAAAAGTCCATCAAGTTCGATTCGAAAAATATTTATTTTTTAGAGCTTTTTTTCGATACTTATTTATGACTAAATACTGAATGAATATTTATCATTAGTAATTACTTACTAATAAATGCTATTTTTACTAAATACTAAATTTATTTACTAATAAAATGGTTGACAGCTCAGGATTTGTCATTCCGAATATATAAAGTTATAATTTTCAAAATATAATAATTCTTTCGTTTAATGACAGTCGTCAAGAAAAAATGAACTTTTTGGAAAAATCGGAGTAACGATGTATTATGCTCGTAGTATATTTTATTTTTTATTTTATCAATCGATCGTTATGAATATTAATTTGAAAAAATTTCACGCTGCGGAACGAAAAAGTTAAAAAAAACTTCAATTTGTGAAAATATACACAATATTCATTCTGCTTCTATAATCGGGAAATAAATCTTCGAGAAACTCAGGAATTTCTGTATCGAGATTAAGCGCTGTTTTCACAATGCCAAGAAAACAATCAGGCTGTTTTGATTTTCCTCCATTTTTGTATTAACTTTTACATCGCGATAAGGAAAACTCGCGAGACCGAAAAAACAAGGAAGCAAAAGTGCGTCGAATTTTAAAACTTGAATGACACGACAATGTTTACCTGCCATTTACATTGAGAAAAATGAGGTTAAATTATGTTTACTTGAACTTGAAATAAACGAACCCAAACACATAAAAAAATCGATAACTCCAAAAGAAGTCAATATTCACTTGACTTTTGTCGGAAGGTCACAACTCAAATCCCATTTTCGAATACAATTTCAATTGTAATAATAAAAATAAAAAATCTTTATCGAACTCTCTTCAGCCACCCCTCCACCTTTTTCAATTGATAAAACACCTGTTTCAACATTTTCGTAAAAAAAGAGACGTAAAAATAGAACTTCCAGACTTCATTGAACGCACCGTTCATTTCCTCAGGGAAACAAGTGGGATCGATAAATAATGTCCCCTAATTTAAATTCGGCACTACGAGTCGTTTCCAATTGAAAGGAGTGCGCTGGAAAGTACTTTTATCGGTAACAGCTTCTCATCGATCGTTCCCTTTCTCCTTTGCTCCATCCAATTGTTAAAGCCCTTTTGTTTGCCTTCAAGAAAGCTAAATTTCAAAAAAAAATCCTACTTACAAAAAAAATAATCCAACGTTCAATATCCAATTGTGCCATAGTCCATTATCAGAAAAAACATTGAATTGGCCAATACTAGATTTGGTTTTGTTTGGGTTGGCCAAGACTAGATTTGACTACTCGTCGAAAATCTATTTTTGAAAACTAAATTTCTAAACTTAGGCTTATACCAGTTTTATTTGATTGATTATTTGATCGAATCAATCAATTAACCAAAACTCGGAAAAAACAGCAACATTCCAGTCCCCAAACTGTGGTCCCCCTGAAGGACAAGTCGAAAATCAGGTAATTCTGTACTTTAGCAGCTTTTTCAAAAAACCCGAACGAACTGAAACAATCCTGAACAAACCTAAACGAACCCAAAACAGAACCAAACAGACATGAACAAACCTAAACAAACCCAAACGAACTCATACGTCACGCGATACAGTTTCCAGTCCATTTAAACATTGATTCCTGATTTTTTGGCAGATGGTTGTTCGTTGTCGATAAACTATGTCCACGGCGACCTGAAGGAGCCGCAGCCTCTATTGGTGAGATACGCAAAAAACGGCACGAGTTTTCTCTATCCGATCGACAATTCGGGCACGGTAAAGTTGGCTTCAGGCGAACGCGTAACGATCGCTTGTCCGGGTACCGGTAATTACATCAAGGGTGTAAACGACCCAAATAGCCCAAACGAGATCGAAGCCCGTTGCGTCACCGGGAAGACTTTCCAAGTCTCCTCACAACAGTTGGAGTTCTCAAGTTTGCTTTGCAAATATTTGCCAAAGAATGAAGCTCGACGAACGAAAAAGCGTTGCCACGAAAGGGGGCAACACGTAGAGATCGGATTCAATTTGAAAAACGATTTTTTGCATACTATCGAGGTATGTCGAGACGACGAGACCATGATGACGTACTGGAGCAAGTATCATTTGACGTCAAGAATCGACGGGTATCAAAGTGGTTTTCCGAGGCCTTACAAATGGAATTCCGGGGATTATTACGGTTCTTACAATCTTGATCGGGACTATCGAGTCGGAGCTCAAACGAGTACGATCGCTGATTTGGTTGGGTCGAGACAACTGGCCAACAAGTACCTCAACCGTCCACAGAGCCTTTACTTCGCTCGTGGACACTTGAGTGCCAAAGCTGACTTTATTTACGGAGCTGCCCAGATGTCAACTTTTTGGTACCTCAACTCGGCCCCCCAATGGCAAACGTTCAACGCTGGAAACTGGAACAGCCTGGAGATGAGCGTTAGAATGTACGCAGCGTCGAGCAGAAAGAATCTTGAGGTTTACACCGGGACCTGGGGCCAAGGTACCCTCAAGGACGTCAATGGCAATCAAGTGCCAATTTATCTTCACGCCAATCTCACCAGCAGGGCCTTCCCCATACCGAAATACTTCTGGAAGGTCGTTCACGATCCTGCAACCCAAAAAGCTACCGCTTTCGTTGGCTTGAATGATCCGTGGACCGAAGGCCTCAACGATGAACACCTCATTTGCGAAAACGTCGCTGATAAGATCAGCTGGGTCAACTGGCAACCGCGCAATGTCATCAAGGGCCTCTCGTTCGCTTGTGACCTCGATGACCTTCGAAAAACTGTACCCCATATTCCTAATCTCAGAGTCAATAGTATCCTGACCTGATCATTCGTCGTTGAAGGTCTTGAATATTGTTATGCTTCGAACTCGATGTTTTTTCACGGTGGACGAAACCAACGATTTCAAACTTTTTCAATACTCATTTGCTGGAGGAAATCCACTACATTTTTTAAAAGAGGTTCATTGGGTTTTTGATGACATTTGGGACGTGACCTGAGACTGTATCGCCGTGAAAAGAATTGATTTTACCAGATGTATATTTTTTGTAATTATAATTATTTTAATGAAAATCAACAGTGATTGATGATAATTTCAGATGTAGGTTCCATTCCAGAGCGAATTCAGCATGACCGGCAGATCTCTTTAGGAAAGAGTGACGATTCTATTATTTGATATAGATTTTATAATGAAAAATGGTGAAAATGTATTTTGACGATAAAGGATTTAATCTCGCTTTGTTATTCGAAAGAACATTTGAGGTGAGGAGAGGGTGACCATCCTCGAGTAACGAAAAACCCGATTAAACGAAGCATATCGTCGGAGGTGAAGGGTCGTGTTAGGAACATGCAATCATTCCAGAAAAGTACGATAGGTGGGAACGAGTAAAAAAAATCGTTCAGCTCTCCCACAGCTGCATAGAGGTCTCGGACATTTCGTTTCGAGCAGGCAATTAAATCTTCGTGAGTGAAGGATACGATGGGAGAGCTTGTGAATTGGGTCACTTGACGTTCCAAGCGTTGTCCGATCTCCCGATCAATCCCCACCTTTCGTTAGCCTGAAAACCTCATATCCAACCGAAATTGGTAGCTCCACGATCCGCGGTTGACACGAGCATCATGCACGCCCCGGTATCTACGTACGTTTATACGTCCAGATAGCGGGTGTCTGGGAATTCGAGTTTGAAACTCGCAGGATAGGTAGATCGGGTTATTCCGAAGAGAAAGTTCCGTTTTCACTTTTCGATCGGATGGATCGTCGCGGAGATATTCACCGATCAGTACTAGCCAATTCGTGTCGAGCGCGAGCCACGCCCTAGCCGCGTCGCAGCGCGGGATAGGCTGGAGCGCTGCGGCACTGCTCCTTATCCCCACCACAGCGCGCCAGATCGGTTATCCATAAATAATTAATAACTCAACAACCGTTGGTCGTACAGAAAAATGGTAAAGGACTTTTCGCTTCGAAATTTCACGATCGATCTAATCCCAAAATCTCCGGTAGGACATTTTCGAACACCCCTTATAAACGGAGTTATGTGCATTTACAATACGTACGCATACCCCAATGACAACGGAATCCGCGAGTACACCGAGCATGTAGTCACTTTACCACGAACACACATATATATACATAAACGGTTGGTCTTGTGGATGAACCTCGGAGAGTCCGTGCAATATTCCGGAGATGCCCAAGAGCTCGGGCACACCAGACCTATCGAGGTATTAACGTTCCAATGTATCTGGGAGACTTCTCGTTCCTCGGACAATTGGAGCTCTGTTCGGGCACGGACAAATGGCACGGGTTCAAGCGGTCAACGCCGACACTGACAAGCAGGCGAAAACCTACAAGAGAAATGTACCACTCGAAGGAATGGGGAATTGGAGCCGATAAATAGCATTGTTAGAGATAGCCGGAAATAAATAACGTTTCCCACAGCTTTTTTTTGACAGTTCGACTGAAACATCGTTAGTGTCGATATACCGGGGCTTTGCTTCTTCATGATCGATTATTACGTTCGCTCGGTTGCAGTATTATTGCCAAACAGGATATATAGACGCATGAACGTATAGTGCCCAAAAACTGATAATCAGTAAAAAATTTTACTTCTTTCGAAATGGAATTTTAAGTAGACATTTTTTTTTTAATATTAAAAATCATATAAAAAAAAATATCTTCAAAAATCAGATTTAATTATTTTTTACTGTGTTCCATTAAATTGACTTAAGTGAAAGGATTCTCAAGTATAAAGAAACATGAGGGAATTCTTTTGCCAAAATTTCGTACTCGCACGTCTGAAGAATTATACTTAAAAAATGATTTTCGTTTTGTTGATTTACTTTTTACTCGGCTCTGTGAAATTGGACAATACAATTTCCGATGTATTTTTCAAACGAGAACTTGGAAGAAAGATAGCCAATCCTCAATGTTATTTTCACTAATAAATAATAAAGCAAAATCAGTAATAACATTTTTTCGATGACTCGAACATTTTTCAAAATATCGAAAAATATATCTGAAACATAGCTTGAGCTTTTCTTCTTTCTAGCCGAAAGTATGCTTTAAGATTGAGGAAGAACACTGCCAAAAAAATCTGCCTTTTCCCCTAGTTTTCTTTTTTCTTTTGGTCTCGAGTTTTCAATGAGTCATCCACAGACGTCGTTGCGTCAGGTTAGGTGCTTTCAAGGCGAGACGACCGACTAGTCCAAGTTCCAGGCACCTTTCTTTTTATTACTTTCGTAATCATCTGTCTGTTGAAGTCAGGGCAAGGGATACGGTACTTTTTCAGAGTTTTGCCATGAGCTTTTGATGTTCGCCCGAGCGCGCGCAAAGCTACCCCTTGAAAGCTCAAATCCTGCGCACCGTCAAAGCGGAAAAGCTGCCCCTTTCCTAGGCCTGCGTTGCTCTTCGGCGTCTCTCGTTTTCGACCGGCGCCTTCTCCGCTTTTTTTTTCCTTTTTTTATCTTCTTTTTTTAATCATTTTATTTCGCTCGTGCTTCTTTAATCAGGCCCTTTTATGGCGCAGTATTTCCTTTTTCCTCAGGGCTAAATTCTTGGCGTCAAATAATTTCGGCGCATGCTCCAAGTTCCACGAACTTTATTTCTTTAAGTCCAGCATCAAGGTCCGGATTTATAATGTGCCATTAATTAAACACGGATTCATTTATCGCTTATTAAAAAAATAATCTTTTTGAAGATCTTCCAGTAATGGAAGTTATTTTTGCACGATTTATTTTATGGATAAAAAATAATTGAAAAGTAAATAAGAAAAGATATTTTTTCAAATAATCAAAATATGTAAGTTGATTCATTAAAAAAAATATTTATTTCAAATTATTATTAATTAATTAACTATGTGTTTATAAAATATATTTATCAACTATATTCATTAAAAGTATCAATAAAAAAGAGTCACAAAAATTAGTTTTTTGGAAAACAAACGCAGTACCTATAAATTTGTAAAAATAAAATGAAAATGAAAAACAAAAACAATGCATTTATTCAACAAATAAAAATAATTTTACACTGAAATGTATGAAAAAAATTGGAACGCAAATTTATTCTATCGCAAAAAATTTTTGTTGTTTTCTTTTTTTCAAAAAGTGTCTAAAAGCTATTTTATTTCTGCGAGTATTTCCGGGTTCGATTTTTCATCCCTATTTTAACGTGCTTCCTAATGTTATTCCACAGACGAATCTATGGAAATGTTGGACTGGAGTGTCAACGACTCCACGATCTCGGGAGAAGAGGAAAATAAAGAAAATTGGTGAGAACCAGGAAGCGGAAGTTGGTCCCGAACTCCGTTGCGCGCGTCAACGAAACGACGAGAATCGATCATTGTCGTCGCGCGGTCCATTCTCTGTACGGACACAATCGCATCACGCGCTTTGCTGGATAACGGCAGCGCGTCGATAAATCGAACCTCGCTGCGTCAACCAACGGGAATTCCTCTTAATATACCGCCTAACCACCAATTTTACAACAACCGCGTTTACCTTCTCTTTCGCCTTCGAGAGATTTCCGGTTGAATATTTTTTAAGCTCCGATTCAGGCTCCATTTCTTTCCAAATTTATCGCCACGATGATAACCCAAACAAACCCAAAAAAAACACAATTTTTGTAACCCGAAAGAACTCAAGTAAACTCAAATAAACCCAAACAAACCCAAACATTTTTTAAGTCCCAATTCACGCCCCATTTCATTTCAAAGTTATCGCCACAGCGATAACCCAAACAAACCTTGGAAACAATTGAGTTTTTTTTTCAAAACCATCTTTTTCGATTTTGACAAAGAAAAAGGTTCCAAAAAAACATTCCGATGGAATTTAGGTACATTTTGTAAGTTGAAATGTAAATTTAATAAAATATCAAACATTGAAATTCCTTATCATTCGATAGTGACAAATTTAGTCAGGCCAATTATTTTTTCATTTTTTATGTATGAATTCCGCAAGCTGGATACTTCGGCTTGACGCGCGTTCAGACAAAGCTCTATGTATCACGATATTGAATATCCATTATATGTTACTCTCGGGTGGCCCGCGCCCATCACCGTTGGCAACTTTCCAAAATTCGTGCTCCGAAAACAAGGAGGATTCCCATTGTCATCAGGCGAATGAGTTATTACAGGGACGTACGAAGACCTGGGCGAGCACAATTCGACGCTGGAGATCTTTCGATAAACGAGAAATAGGATTGAAGATAGAGAAGCACCTCGATCATTTTTTGTCAACAAAGTCAATTTATTTCCATCACGAACTCGAAAGCTGACAATTAATCTTAAATGATTTTTCCCGGGAAATCGTTTGTTAAAAATGAGTCACTAGATGATTTACCCAGAGTCAATAGAGTATTTATTGCAAATTTGCAAATTTCAAGGAGATGGGTGATTAATTCGCTTTTCGAAAAAGAATACGCCTAAGTAAGAGGCTCGAACGTGTTTTTTTCGATTATAGAATAGTTTTGAGTGTCTATCCAATCGAAAATTTTCAGCTGATTACGAATATCATCGAATTTTCATCGAAAGCACTGCACACAGCAAAGAAAATCGTGTTTTAGGGAGTTTTTTACAATATTTTCATGGAAATTTTGGGTTTTGGGGAAAATGAATGGTAGATTCGCACTCAGGGGATCAAATTACATCGAAATAGATCATTAAAAAAAATATTAAAAATCCAAAATTTTTTTGAATTTTTGGGACAAAAAAGTTTTTTCACTAAATCATCGATAACTTTTTTTCCTTTAGGATTTGGCACTCCACTCTGTGCTCAATCTCTTCGTTATGATTTTCTCTTCAAA
>JAPYZJ010004671.1:0-21346 GCA_030522765.1 Ophioninae sp. B BG-2022a
AACCAAAAAAACCCTAGGGAAATAAAGATAGAGCTCTACTTTTGCATAAATTGCTTTAATTAGTCACTACTAGTGATATTTAGAAACAAACCAAAAAAAACCCTAGGGAAATAAAGATAGAGCTCTACTTTTGCATAAATTGCTTTAATTAGTCACTACTAGTGATATTTAGAAACAAACCGAAAAAACCCTAGGGAAATAAAGATAGAGCTCTACTTTTGCATAATTACGATAAATTGTTTGGACGAAGATGTGATAAATTTGATTGCGCCTACTTCGAAATATTTCGTTATAAACGAAAATGGAATGTAAACTTCTTCTCCTTCTTTTCGACATCCTACGGTATTCTCTCCGTTGATGAAACAGTCGATTTCCTGGTAACCCGGCTCTACGTTTACGGCACGATCCTTAAATGCATATAGTACGTACGTTTGGTAGATTGGGGGCGTTGCGAATTGATTACGAGGGGAAACGCTGATTTGTAATGAAAATGACCCAATTTTGATTTCAAGGTCATTTGATATTCGATGCCAAAGACCGTAACGAAATTTTTCGTATTTCGATTTACCTTGTGTTGATAAGTTTTCCAATCTGTATCTTTGAGAAAAATTCCATTGTTGCAATTATTCCAAGAAGTGAGGATACAGCTCACTAGAGCAACAATGAGGACAAGTAGCAAAGTCTTGAAGTTTATTCGCATCATATCGTAAGATACCTGCAAATATCGTTACAATTACGAACATAACCTCAAATTTCGTTTCGTCGAAATAAAATTATTTATATAAAATTAAACGACTGGCGAGATGAAATATTGACGGAAAAATCAAATTTTGTAATATAGCTTATCATTTTACCCGAAACGAGAATCAGGAGCGGCACTTTATACTCATTTTCCAGAATACTTTGCGAATCGTCATTATAAATACGACAAATTCTTCGTCTCGATATTTGAATCTTTTTTTTTTTTGGTTTCAAACTTTCACAGTGTTTGGATTCGCGAATAACACGGATTTTATTCAAAGAGACATGTGTAATGTTGGATAAACGTCAAACTGGCCGCAAAGTGGACGAAGCCGAATACCTGGAGCAAATAAACACGAAGGGAACGTGGAAGTACCCAACACACATGCTGTGGGGGCAGCACTCTCCCAATGCTACCAACCCTCAGGTCTTTTTTACACATTTGGACATTTTGTGCCAAAACTTTACTTCCGTTAGAGTTAATCTACTTCCGGGACGCAAATAAAAAAGCACAAAGAGAAATCAACAAGCTTATATCGCGAATCCAAAAGTATCGAAGTCAATCCAATAAAAATCGTTTAAAAGTAACACGACTTAGAATTGATCGTAGGCTAAGCAATTCCCTACAATGCGAATCTCGAATTAGCCATCTAGCGGAATTATCGAGAACTAAGTAGATCTGATCTTTTGTATCACAAGTGGTAAGTTATCGATGGAGTATTTGTTATCGTTCGAGCAGCTCGATCGGTAACTCGTTTGGAATTTGCGTTATATATATATGTATATGACGAAAGCTGATATACATATCATCTGGACCTTATGTACTATGATAATAGAAAAAAAGTCTACGAATAACTAATGTTTAGTGTGAAAAAAAAGATTGATCGAATCTTCGATAAGAAGTGCTGATAAAGTACAAAAGCGTCGTCGAGATCCTGCGGGAAGTTTCTATTTACGTTTCAAGCTCGTACGTATAAACGCGCATATGTGGATATACCCGTATCTCACGTTTATAGATTTTACGGAAAAAAAATACTAAACGATTTTGTCATGTTTCTTTTGTTTAGTGAGCCCACAAAGCTTCGGGATATCATTTATCACGAAGTTTTCGATTGATCCATCTGTACGGGAATCCAATACGAAAAATGAGACCAAAGTATTGTACTTCAAATTCACGTTATATACATGGGTGAGATTTATCAAAATTTCGGAAGAAATCGTTTCGACTCATCGTGGGTTTTCGACCGGTCGAAAATCGTTAAAAAAATTGGTCGAACCCCGATGCGTCCGATGTTACGATGTCGGTCACCCATCCCAATACGGAATGTCCCGTCATCAAGGAATTGTCAAAGTGCGTCAGGGAGAATTCTCGGAGCGGCATTGTTTCTTGCCTGACTCGTATAAAAACGGACGAAAAATGCTCGCGCAAGGTTTTCGACAACGACGGCGTTTGCCTAATAGTTGAACTTTTGAGATACCGGAATACCAAAGTCATGGATACGACTCTCAGTATTCTCGCCAATGCTTGCTTACTCGCCCATGTCAGAGAAAAGGTTTATCTATGTTTTAATACGTTTTTTTATAAAAATCTAAAAATTCGATTAAAACGAATCAAGAATAACGTATAGGTAGAGCTGCCATTCCATAAATCGTGGGCGCCGGACAAAAAGTCCCGACACACCGGACAAGCTTGAAAATAAAAATAAAACACTTTTTCTTCGGATGCTTCGGATCCTCCCCGGACGTCCCCGGATCCTCGCCGGACTTTCCCCGGATCGACACCCAAACTAGGACGAATCCGGGGAAATCCGGACGGATGGCAGCCCTACGTTTAAATTATGAAAATCCGGCTGATAAAATAAGAAATAATAGTAAATGAAAAACCAATGTTTGAATTCCAGGTGGAAGGAACGAAGATAGTTTCCTACGTCGTCTGGATTATAAAAAATCTGGAATCCGGCGAAACGATGCATTGCCGAGCTTGTCGTTTAATAGGCAATCTCTCCGAGTCTCGAAATCACGCGAGAGCGTTGTGCGAAGCCGGGGCGGTTCCGGCGCTGACGGAGATCCTGCGTTCGAAATCGAACGCGCAAACACTAGGAATGGCGGTACGAGCGGTGAGAAATATTTGGACGATAAACGAAGCCGGTAGAGAAGAAATATTGGAAGCTGGTACGATAAAGGAAATAACCGGTTTACTCGTGAGATCGCGAAAAAAGATATCGGAGCGCGAAGCTGATACTAAATACTCAGAGCTCGCCGAGTCTTGTTTAAAAGCGATGTACGTTTTCGCCGATTGCACCGATCCGAGGAGTTGCGAACAGATGCGAGGCGAAAAGGGAATTCACGGTTATCGTTGTATAGTGGATTATTGTCGCGGAAGAAATAGAACGGCGATGAAATGTTTGTACAAATTGTGTCTGTACGCCGGACGCAGACCGGATCTTGGTAATTCCGGTGCTATAGAGTGTCTCGTCGAAACCCTCGAATCGCGAGGGTCATCGTCGCCGCGACGGAACGGCGTTTCTTCTTCTTCGACTTCGTTCTGGGAGAGCCTCGTCAGTCTCTGCATGTTTTGCCGAGAAGCTGTCAATCGTGCCAAAATCCGAAGAGGCTCAGGCCTCGAAGCTATACTCGCTCTCCTGAGCGAAGTACGCAACGAGCGATATCATCCTATGCTACTGCACGCCCTCGCTCAATTCATTTGCGACGATCTAAGCATCGATATTATGATTAAAAATGGATTGATCGATGTCCTCGTTGATAAACTCAAGAAATTGACTCGTGACAAAAAAACTGCCGATTATAACAAAATCGAACGCGACGGGAAGTACAGCAAGAAAAGATCGGCGGATACGTCACCCTGTAGGAGAGCGAGTGATTTCAAGCATAATAGAACTGGATATCAATACGGAAGGTAAGTGATATCTTCATTCTTGAATGAGAGTTCGAGAGGATGGTTTCGAAGTGACGAACATCGACATAACCTCACAAATTTACGAAATCCCTATTCTCGGCTTTGATTAATTTTACAGTGAAAAATCGAGCGTCAGTCTTCGTAGAATTTATAGAAACAGAAACAAATGCTTGAATTTTACGATAAAAATGTTTCGTTCTTGAGATATTGCGAGAAAACGGATTTCGAAAGTTTGTGAGGTTATGTCGTCGTGCTCCCGAATCCAGGCGACAAATATGGATTCACTTTGGGTTTAGGTTCAGCCTGGATTATCCTAGAGAGGATTGGAGTCCAGGTGGCACGAGTACTTCGTACTCATCGCCACCAAGCACTCCGCCTTTGATTACTTACGAGACGAATTCAGACTTGGACGAAAACGGCGATGATAATTATAGTCCAATTTGCAGCGATACCGAGTGGCTCGAGAACGAAGATACGACAGGTAAATATCTCGAAAAAAATAGCTCGAGATTAAAAAGTGACCTAATTGTGTGGTTGTTTGGGTTTGTTTGGGTTTGTTTGGGTTTCTCTTGCAGACATTCAAGAAGACGAGGAACTAAGCACGAGAAGTCGAAACGGCGCTAACAGAGAAGACGACAAGGAAGACGAGGATGTTTTTATGAAAACCGAGGATAACGACAATTTTGATAACAATTATCAGGAAGATCAGGAAGAAGCTCAAGAGTCGTCGAGTATACTCAGTCTGTTGAGCATGTTGAGCCAATCGAGTGTCCCGATCGATAGGCTTTCGGATCCATCCACCGTACAGGCTCTCGCCGCTTACATTGCTTCGGCCAAAAACGATCGAGCTTCCGTCATTCTTACACGGATAATAAGGTTGCACTTTCGATTTTTCGTTCATTATTGATATTCTTTGGTTGCAAAATTATCATCAAAAACCAACGTATTTTATAGAAGAAGAAATGGTTTTTCTTTTTCATAGTAAAACCCAAACAAACCCAAACAGAAATTCTTTCCATAGTAAAACCCAAACAAACCCAAACAGAAATTCTTTCCATAGTAAAACCCAAACAAACCCAAACAGAAATATTTCTTCTTTCCATAGTTCGAAGAGCTGAAACACCGATTCAATTTTTGGACTGCATTCATTTCTTTTCAATGCTCATTTTGTATTTTTTCAGAAATCGTGCTTACTTCGTGTCCCTATTGCTGCAAGGTTTCGTGCTAGAGGCTCAAACCCTCTACGGTACGGAGCACTATACGCGAGCTCTGCGAGATATCGCAGAGACCGGTGGTGCCTTCGGTGAAATGGCGACCTTGCTTTTACGGGGGAAAGACTCGCAAAAAACGATCGTAGCGGTATCGATACCATTCGTGATTAAAACACGAGAAAAGTTGAGAATATTGCTCAAGTATCACGGTGGTCTCGAATTGATATATCGAGTTATTGAACAGCCAAAAAACACGATGTACGAAGACGCGATATTGGCTATATGTAAATTGGCCGATTCATTGGAAGTATCAGCACCGAGTAGGGAAGAAATCACTGACGAGGGAATCGAGACTGAAGGTGACCTTGAGACTATTAAGGGGGAAGCTACGATCGAAAACGAGGAAATTACAAAAAACAATGATAACATCGTTATTTTTGAACTCGACGATGGAACGAACATCCGAGCTGAGCGATCAATCGTTTGTGAACGATCAGCCGTTTTCGCCGCGATGTTGGATGGCAATTTCATCGAATCGGGAAAAAATCACGTTAGATTGAGAAAAGCCTCGAAAGATGGACTTTCAACGTTACTCGTCGCGGCCAATGGCAATTTTAATCTTCGAAATGAAAAAATCGAAGCGATCCTCGACGCCGTTATTTTAGCTGACAAATTTCTCATGCCCGACGTTTCTGAACGTCTCACAGAAATATCCATGGCTCGTATCAATCACGAAAATATTTCTCGAGCTTGGAATTGGTCGAGAATAAATTCTTGCCACGAGTTTCGTTATTGTTGCGTTAAAATGTTTCTCACAGCGACAATGTCGCGATCTCATCGATTGCGAGCTTTTCGCGATTTTCACGGGACATCGAATTTTCGCGATTTCGTCAAAGACACTCGAGATATTATCGACAATTCGCTTGCACTCTCACGAATTTAAAAAGCAATTTTATACCGAGCGTTGTTGTTTTTCGATTTATCGATCGCGTCGATTTATCGATCCCGTCGATTTATCGATCGCGTCGATTTATCGATCCCGTCGATTTATCGATCGCGTCGATTTATCGATCGTGTCGATTTATCGATCGCGTCGATTTATCGATCGCGTCGATTTATCGATCGCGTCGATTTATCGATCCCGTCGATTTATCGATCTCATCGATTTATCGATCTCGTTTTACAAGATTTATCAGCCGCGTTTAAAATTTTTTTTTTTAATTACGTAACGAGCATTTTCAAACGATTTGGACAATCTCGGAATATTTTATCTATGTACTGCCGTCGATTTACAATGTTTGCATTTTTTCATATTCGAAGAATTTTGGAAAAAATTGATTTTTCGGATCGTTGCGATTCAAGCAATAAAAAAAAAAACGCGAACGCATAATATTATTGTATATAACGAAAATTTGGCTAAATTTATCGAATTTAGGTTTTTCGTAATCATTCGATCGAATAATCGTTTACCTGTATCAAATGTAGCGTTAGAAAAAAAAATGAAGAAAAAAAAAGGAAGAGAGTTTCGAGCGAAGTAGACTTACGAATTGTGAAGAAAAATGTTTATCGTAATCACTGGTTCATCTTTTGTACAGTTTAAGCTTTATTGGCTCTGAAGGAACGGCGATCAAATGCAATATTATCTTTATCGCTTGGACGTTCGAACATTCGATCCTGAAGTTCTTCACGATCTGCAAACAATTCCGCAAAATATTTAACAAAAATTAAACATATTTAATTAATCGAAAAATCGAAATCGTTCTATCGTGTAACACTTATAATTTGTAGAATTCAAATAATCGAATTGGGCGTTACTTCGTTGCATCGTTAATTGATACGTAAAAGAAAAACAATAATTATGTAATTTACAAAAGTACCCAATTAAGTGATAATAAATTAAAGAAAAATCGTTTGCGATTGATTTTTTTTTTTTTTTTTTTTTTTGAAAATACGAACCTGACCGATGGTGAGGGACATTTGCGTTTCGGCCAATTTTCGACCCACGCAACTACGCGCTCCCAGAGCAAATGGTAGACTTCCGTGAGGGTTTAAAACTTGCTCGTAATTTCCAGCTTCGTTTCTCAACCATCGCTCGGGACGAAATTCATTCGGATCGGGAAAATTTTTCGGATCTCTGCCACTCGAGTAAATCGACATGATAATGAGTTCCTGGGGACGAAAAAAGGTTTTTTTTAAGTTTGTTTGGGTTTGTTTGGGTTTCTGTAGAAAAATACATAATTTGAGTGTGACAATTATTTCAGCAGAAGAAAAACGCGAAAATTAAAAAAAACCAAAAAATTGACGTAGATTGAAAAATGAATGACGATATTTAGAATAGTGTTTTTTTTTTTTAATTTCGTACCCCTTTGGACACACGATGATTCGCGATAATCGCATCATCGGGCAAGAATCTCGTGAGAAACGGCGCTGTTGGATACAATCTCAATGATTCCTTGATCGTCGCTTTCACGTAATTCTCCGCTGATAAATCCTTTTCGCCCAGATGCTTGATCCTTTCGAAAAGTTTGTCCTGGACCTCGGGATTTTTTGCTAGTGCGAAGAGAGCCCATTGAGTCGAGTAGGCCGTCTAATTGTGGATGGAAAATAGAAAATTTAGAAAGTTTAGAAAAATTTAGAAAGTCTAGAAAATTTAGAAAGTTTAGAAAATTTAGAAAGTTTAGAAAATCTAGAAAGTTTAGAAAATTTAGAAAGTTTAAAAAATGTAGAAACTTTAGAAAATTTAGAAACTTTAGAAACTTTAGAAAATTCAGAAACTGTAGAAACTTTAGAAAATTTAGAAACTTTAGAAACTTTAGAAAATTTAGAAACTTTAGAAAATTTGGAAACTCTAGAAACTTTAGAAACTTTAGAAAATTTAGAAACTTTATAAAACTTAGAAACCTTGGAAAATTTAGAAACCTCGGAAAATTTAGAAACTTTAGAAAACTTAGAAACCTCAGAAAATTTAGAAGCTTTAGAAAACCTAGAAACCTTTAAAAAATTTAGAAAATTAAGAAACTTTAGAATACTGATATCCCTTAGAAAATGTAGAAAATTCAGAAAAACTCGTTTATTCATTTAGAAAATTTCGTTTATCCTTTGAAATTTTCATTTTAGCCAGTTCCGTTTATTTTCTGTGGGTTTGAGTTTGTTTGGGTTTACCGAAATCCAATTGTTTAAATTACGATTTAAAACACGATTTACAGACGTTAAAAAAAAAGCATTCAAAATGATGTTTTTCCAATTTCACCGTACGATCGAACCCAAACCCAAACAAACCCAAACAAACTGACCGTATCACCAGCGGCGATAACAAGATCCGTGACGATCCTGATGAGATCCTTTTCATTGGTGATGCCCTCTTTGATCATGCGATACAAGAGGCCATCACCACCGAATTGTAAAATCTCCGGGACGATGGAACGCACAGAGCCGAGTGCTTGATCGGCGACCTCGGAGAATTCCCGCCACACCGGTAAACGAAATTTCATCGCGTATTTCACCGGTATAAGTGACAACTTTGCGCTCAGCTCGAATATACGATGAAGTATACCAGCGAGTTTCATCGTTTCCTCGTCAACTCGAGGCTTGTAATCTTTCCACGATGAGCCAATCAAGGTCGCGAGCATCACTGTTATCGAAGAAAAAAAAAAAACCAATGAAATTTTCAAACACGTGAAAATCTTGATATTTTTATGAACCAACTGACGAATAATCTGATAAATATTTTTGTGCTTTGAAGATTATGTCGAAAAAATATTATGTGCTTTTATTTATTGTTTTATTTACGCATTGTTTGGGTTTGTTTGGGTTGGTTTGTTTAGGTTTGTTTGTTTGGGTTTGTTTTGTTTAGGTTTGTTTGTTTGGGTTTGTTCTGTTTAGGTTTTTTGTTTGGGTTTGTTTTGTTTGGGTTTGTTTGTTTGGGTTTGTTTTGTTTAGGTTTTTTGTTTGGGTTTGTTTTGTTTGGGTTTGTTTGCTTGGGTTTGTTTGTTTGGGTTTGTTTAGGTTTGTTTGTTTGGGTTTGCTTGTTTAGATTTGTTTGTTTGGGTTTGTTTTGATTTGGTTTGTTTGTTTGGGTTTGTTTTGATTTGGTTTGTTTGTTTGGGTTTGTTTTGTTTGTTTGGGTTTGTTTGTTTGGGTTTGTTTGTTTGGGTTTATCATACCTTCGATGGACCATCGATAAAGTCTCGTTTCCAAAGCGTCTAAAGGTTTCGAAGTATCCGCGAATTTTGTCCAATCATCGACGAGATCACTGCCGGCTTCGTAGCACCTGGGCGCCATGATCTCACCTGGATTCGGTATCAGCATAACTTTGTTCATGATTCTACGATAGCGTAGCCATTCTTCACCTTCCCTGTAAAAAAACGATCGGCAGGAAATATATCAGGTTCAAAAATGTATCAGCAAAAATATGAAAAATGAAGATATTTCTAAACAGATGTATAATTATGGAAAGTAGCTCACATGAAAAGAAGACCTCTCGGACAATCCCTCAATTTGTTGTACAAATGCCAAGCTTCCGGTAGAAAATGCATCGGCATTGCGCCTTCGAGACGAAAGACTTTTCGAAAATCGTCCGGTGAATTGAGAAAAACAAGATCGACAGGACCGATACGATCGCGAAATATGGGTCCGAGCTCTTTGTGATTCGCATCGACGTATTCGTGTAATTTTATCGCTCGTTCTGTTTCAAACAGGGAAACGAGGGATCCCAATACACTCGATCTCCATGGAGTTTTCTTAGCTTCGGGAATTCCCTTTTCAGAGATTTTTGAAGTTGAACACATCCTCGTCACACCTTGCAACTTTGAGTTTCTTCTCCATTGGCTCTTTTCCCGTGTTTTCCATTTTTCTTGATCGGAAGACCCGAGATTGGAAACGGCACGACTCGGAAAATCCTTCTTCCGATTAAATGTCAAAATTCCAATTCTTTCCAAATCTCGGACACGCATTTTTCCGTTTTTATCGATTTATATGGATTGTCGATTTATATCGATTGATATCGATTTATATCGATATATCAATTGATATCGATTTATATCGATATATCGATCGATATCGATTTATATCGATATATCGATTGATATCGATTATCGATTTATAAGCCTAACAGCTTATAAATCGAACCCTCCTGAAACAGATTATTGGTTTTAATGATATTTAATTCAGAAGTTTTTCTCGCACCAAAATCTGTTTTTTTTTCTTCTGTATATTTTTTTCCCAAACCCAAACACATCCAAACTTTATATTTTTTTCTTCATTTACCAATAACACTATCAAGCATTGATTAGCAACCCAATTCTTTTTTTTCTCTCGCAACAAACAAATCCCCTTTTTTTATCATCAAATTTTGAAAATCACGTTTTTAAGAATATCGCAAAACAATAAAATCCCAAAAATTCCAGACGAATTTCCAACCTTCGAAAAGCACTTAAAAAAATCGAAAAAAAAAAAGTTATTTCAATCGCCAAAAAAGAACACTCACCGATGTCAGCCGAACGAAAATACAAAATCCAACGATCAATTTCCGAGATGATTTCCGTGTCCTCGTTACAATTGAAGAAAAAAAAAAAGTATTCCGAATTCTAATCACGAATTCGTTGAATCATGAATTATCATGAATGTTTGAGAAAAAATTGATGATTTACTTCGAGATAACGTTGTATTTTCGAAAATTTCGTGTTATCAAAAAAAAAAAAAAAAAACGGTGGATTTTGACGATGATCGTGACGTTTGGACACTTGGAGCAAACTCGGTCTAGCAAATACTACATTTCTATCCTGGTGTACAAGAATGCTGGTTAAGCTGTTTTTCTCCCCCCTCTTCGTTCTCCTCCTCTTCCTGTTGGTTCTCTTCTTCCTCTTCTTCTTCTTCTTCTTCTCTGTATATACGAGGACGGTAGTGGGAGATTTCTCACTCTGGTCGTTCATTCAACTTATGCATTCAACAGTCCGTACTAATATTCTCCAACCCCCTATTCAACCATCATCTTTTATTAAACACACATATACGTGAGAGAAGAAGAAGGCGTATCCGAAATCGCGGTTCCCACTCTCAACTCTTTTTTTTTTTTTTCCCTCTCTCGGTCTCTCGATTCGATAAGCCGATAAAATTAAATATACCCGCGTCATTGCTATCTTCCTTCTATACGTCGTTTCATCCCCTCTCCTCGTTTCTTCTCCGTCCCGATGACGGTGAAAGGAATGAAAGTTTTTTTTTTGTTTTTTTTTTTTTGTTTTTTTTTCGATTCATTTTATATTCCGGCCTATCTGAATATCAAAACGTTTTACGAATTCGCGATCGAAATAAAACGCGTAAATTCTGAATTGAAAAATGGGTCTATTTTTTGACAAAGAAGAAACGAGGGATTTCGAATTTAGAACCGAAAAGATGAAATTTAATAATAAACCCAAACAAACCCAAACAAAGAAAAAATTGAGGAGTTCGAATTTGTAGGCAAAAAAAGATGAATAAAGTGTAGAATTTTTGTTTGGGTTTGTTTGGGTTCGTTTGATAAATACGAATCCGTTAATATCGAGATTAAAGCTTTAATAATTTGAAAAAATTTTATTTACAGTATAATATGAAGAACTTACATTTATTGTCGTGTTATCACTTTCCGGTAGCTTAGGATATCGAGATTTGTATCTTTTTCTTAAAATACGTGTTCGATGCTTCGGGAATTTGATGCAGTTTCACTTGACGAATTTTGGTAGCTAGCGTACCAGCTCTTCAATCTACAATGCCGAATATTCATTCTTGTTGGATTCGTATCGAGAAAATTTAAACCCAAACACACTTAAAAAAAAATTTGGAATTCTTTTGATTAAATGAATTTTCATTTTCGATTAAATTTGATTAAATATAATACCAATTTTTTATTTAATCAAATTTAATCAAAAATGAAAATTCATTCAATCAAAAGAAATCCTAATTTTTTTTACGAGTGTGTTTGGGTTTGTTTGGGTTTAACTATCCTCGAGAGATTAAATAAAATTCTATTTTTTTATGAAATTTTATTAAATTTAACCTTAATTTTTAATTAAATTTTTTTAAATTTAACCTCAATTTTTATTAATTTTTATTAAATTTAACCTTAATTGTTTATTAATTTTTATTAAATTTAACCTTAATTTTTTATTAAATTTTATTAAAATTAACCTTAATTTTTTATTAAATTTTATTAAATACCTCTGAATGTTTTCTTCGAAATCGCGAGGATTGCCGATGACGCGTGAATCCGGAGTCAACGCGCCACTGATATTTCGTGAATTTTGTGCTCCGTAAATCTTAACGTTCGTCACGTAAATTACCGAGTTTTTCGGTATCGCGAAATCCCGTGCCAATTCTCTCCACAACGCTAAACGAATCTACGAAAGGGAAACAAAGAAGAAAAAAAGAAGAGAAGCATAAAAGTAAGAATGAATAAAAAAAAAAAATAATAAAAAATACATTCGAAAGCCTTTTTCGAACGATTTTCAAACCATGAATAAAAAAAATCATAAAAAAACATCGCAATCAATTTTCATTATCAAATGATTACGGATGATGATAAATTTTTTTTGGAATTAAAAATGTTACGAAAAACGTAGTTTTTTAAACTTCCGGTTTGCTTAATCCCCTCGTCTTTTCACCAAATTTCTCAAATCGAAAAATAAAAATGACAGATTTCGATAAAATATCGTCTGAAATTTGTGACATTTAATTCGTACCGTTTTTTTGCTACTGTCTATAATATTGACAGTTCGGGCAACGTCGTAAACGTACTTCGCTTCAATTGTCTTCGCTTCGTTAATCCTCGTCAAAATACCCAATATACCTGTCGAATTATCGTTAAAAATCGATTAGTTATTTATTTATTATTTTTATGTAAAATCAAAACTGAATAATCCAAAGTACGGAAACTCACTAGCTATTTGACCGTCTTTCAAATCTGCTATAGGTACAACCCGAGCGATCGGCACGGTCGGACGAATCCTAGCTTTGGAACGAAACCATTTTCGCAAACTGTAAATATTTCAAAGCAGATTTCTTCTTTTGAGAAATTTATGGATTTTAGTAAATTTATGAAATTCAGTAAATTTATGAAATTTATGAAATTTAGTAAATTTATGAAATTTAGTAAATTTATGAAATTTAGTAAATTTAGTAAATTTATGAAATTTAGTAAATTTAGTAAATTTAGTAAATTTAGTAAATTTAGTAAATTTAGTAAATTTAGTAAATTTAGTAAATTTAGTAAATTTAGTAAATTTAGTAGAAATTTATGAAATTTAGTAAATTTATGAAATTTAGTAAATTTATGAAATTTATGAAATTTAGTAAATTTATGAAATTTAGTAAATTTATGAAGTTTATGAAATTTATGAAATTTATGAAATTTATGAAATTTATGAAATTTAGTAATTTATCAAATTTATGAATTTTAGTAAATTTTATAAAACGGGAAAAAAAATTCGGACGAGGAGTGAAAAGGCGATTCAAAGGCTTTAATTGGAAATTAAAAGTATTAGAAGTTTCATAGAAATCGAACTCTTACCTTTCGGCTGCATTGAGTCTCGGTTCGAGAAGGAGCCTCGACATTTTATCCACGAAAACAAGCACGTTGCGATTTTTCCTGCGATATATTCGCACTTTTTTTGCCGCGATGATGGAATTTTCGCGGTTCTGGATGCGCCTCGTCTTCGAGCCCCGAACGACCATCCATATCTTTAACACAAATAATAAAAATCAAAATATAAATAAAAAGTAAAAATGAACAGAATAAATAAATAAATTGCTAAAATTATTTGCATGATTAAAATAAAAAAATTCAAATGAATTCAATTAAATCACTCCATTAATTAATATTTATATTATTAAATATAAAAATGTAAATATATTAATGAGATTATAAGAGGCAAAGAATGGAAAGCCCAGTATTGAGATTTATATCGAAAGATTAGGTAACCTTCCATTATTGTTTGTCAAACAGTTATCAAACGCAGTTATCTTTCAAATAAAAAAAAAAAAAAAAAAAAAAAAAAGAATCTTACCGATTGTTGACTGTCGTCGATAAGCTTGACCTTTAGTTTGTCGTCACCGAACCATGGTGCGTGGAAACCATTTTGGCGTATGATAACGCCCAAAACATCTGTCGTAAACGTAAAATCGTTTCACCGTAATAATTCTTGCCAATTATGCAGACGTAGGGATAAAAGTTTAATTGAATTTTTATTAAATTTTTGTTGAATTTTAATTAAATTTTTATTGACTTTTAATTCAATTTTAATTGAATTTTAATTGAATTTTAATTGAATTTTAATTGAATTTCAATTAATTTTTAATTGACTTTTAATTAAATTTTAATTGAATTTTTATTAAATTTTTATTGACTTTTAATTCAATTTTTATTGAATTTTTATTAAATTTTTATTGACTTTTAATTAAATTTTAATTGAATTTAAATTAAATTTTAATTGAATTTGAATTAACTTTACTTAAATTTATTTTTAATTGAAACAATGAAAATATCGAATTCCTTCTCACCGACGAATCCGGTAACCTTTCCGTCATTGATATCTACGATCTTCGTGAAACGATTTGTACCGGAAGTGACGAATCCGACAGGAAATGAAAGATCGTCAGGAGCCTCATCACTGAAAATGCTTGATCCTACGCTCTCGCCACTCGAGTCTTGAAATTCATTGATCGTTTCCGCTTGAATCGACGATTCCGATGTCCTTCGTGATTCAACATTAACTTTACAATAATTCGTGACAGAATCCTTATCACCGCTTATCGCTTTGATCGTTTCCGCATTATTCGTCGTTTTCTCAGCGAAACAGGAATTTCGATTATTTTTTGAAGAACCGGAAACAGAAGTCCCGGCAGAGTTTATCAATGATCGTGATCCTTGACCGAAAGTCCATTCACCGTACCAAATCTTCAATCTATCGGGTTTGTACATTATTGTTATTTGGTTACACCGGAATTCGTGACGTTTTTTTTTTGTATTATTTCATTATATAAATAATATAATTATAATAAATAATATAAATATTTTATATATAATTATATAAATATATAATTATAATAATATAATAATATATTGATTCAATAATTTCGTGAATTATAATTATCGAAAATCTTACCTTTCGGTAACGTCGCCAGGTGGATTTACGACGAAGCGGCTGTTTTTTTGAAGCGTTAGACTCTTGATATTTAATCCAGTTTGAAAACGCACAACGACATCATAAATCGCCACGACAGTTCCAACTGGACTCCGGAAGTTCGTGGCTCTTTCGTTCCAAATCGTAACTGCGATCTAAAATCGTTATTTTTATATAATTTTCAATAATTTTAAAACTGTCATCGGAGTGAATGAATTAATGAGATATCTCACTCCCATCTCGCTCTCATCGAGAATTCGAAAATCCCGAGTGATCATCTTCTGCCAATCACGGTTGAAAATCTTGACTTCATCGATTTTGATTATTACTCCGATGACGTCTGAAATTGTGAATTTAAAAAAAATCAAATAATTGAATTTCAATTATTTCGATTTTTGTCTTTTCGAGAAAAAGGATTGAAGAAATGGAGCGGACCGACTAGTTTACGAGGCTCGATTTTTGCAATAACATCTTTTATGAGAATTCGTCCCCGAGGATTCACTCGACTCGTCGCTGGTTGCAAACTCTTTTCCACAGGCGGTGCTTCTACCGTTATCTTTTTCAACGTATTCGGAATCGTCAGCTCGTAATCGCTTCCCGATTTATCACGATAGTTCGGTTTCACCGGTTTGACGACGGCATTTGAAACCGACAATTTAGCACCGATCTAAAACGGTACTGAAGTAAAAATACTTTTGGAATTGGATCGAATTTGATTTTAATTATTTTCATAGCTTTTTGTTCAATTTGATTATTTCTTTAATTTGATTATTACGAAATATGTTAGAAGAATATCATGAAATTTCGATTTGTACAATTTATGTACAAAATAAGAAGAAAAGATTCTTGTAAACAAACCCAAACAAACTTTGGAAGTCGCTAACCTTAAATTTTTGTTCGAAAGATGTATCGTGGGCTCGAAATATAACGCCGGAGATTTGTCCGCTTGCGTCTTTTAAAACAAAGTTTGCGTATCGTGTTCCTTGGAACGTTGAGCCCCATTGTGAAACGGATATCAACGTTCCGCTTATCGGAGGACTGAAGAAATAAACGGCAAGAATTAGTTCGGTAGACCGAGCGAAAGGAAGCTTTCCTAGTTTTTGGATTTTTTTCAGTCTTACCAGGATTGCGTGCACGCGAGTGATTTTATCGGTACCGAAGCCAATTCTTCCATCATTTTCGGCCACGGATTAAGATTCGGTCGTTTAGCTTTATTAGAATCAGTAAATTTGTCCCATTCGTCGGACAGATCTGTATTTAAAATGCCGGTTGTTTTGACAGACATAACCTTAGTTTTGTCGGACATAAGCTTAGTTTTGTCGGACATAACGTTAGTTTTGTCGGACATAACCTTACTTTTGTCGGACATAACCTTACTTTTGTCGGACATAACCTTACTTTTGTCGGACATAACCTTACTTTTGTTGGACATAACCTTAGTTTTGACGGACATAACCTCAAAAGCAATTTCGAAGACACTAGACAAATTTTAATCAAACAAGGATTATTACGTACGGTGTTGAATAAAAGGTTGATATATTAAGCACTGACGTTAAAAAGAATATTTAAAATGTGAAATATGAGGCAAACAGGCCGCACTTAAAAAGCAACAAAACGTAAACAAGCGACTACAGCGCCACTGGCGTAGAAACGGCAAAGCTTTTTTAAACTCCTGTACCGCCCGTATTTTAAAAAAAGTCAATGTAAAATTTTACCCTCATTTAAAATCGTTTTTTTATAACTGAGACTTAAAACGTAAAAAGTTCGATTTCGAACAGTTACGTAAAGAAATAAGTGAAATGTTTTTTGGGGAAACGCTCCAGAGATAACGTCGCGATTGAGTAACGAACGTTTTACGAATTAAATATAATTATTTAAATTCGAAATCGAGATTTATCAGTTATTTTGCATAATTAGATTAGTAGGAAACGAGTTGAAGCTTTATAGGTTAAACCACTTCGTTATTATTAATAAAACCCGTTTGTTGGAAAAATCCGTTTGAAATTCGCGCGTTTGGATATTGAATAATAGAACGGGAGTGTGAGGGTTCGTGATTGGTCGACGATTTTCGGAAGTAAGATGTCTTCTTATTGGCGGGCGTTGAAGCGAATCGGCGCTGCGATAAAGTGAATCGAGTTCGTTGATAGCAACGCAAAAAGCTGATGGGAAGCTTCGAACTTTCGCTTCCGTTTGAATAATCGACGTATTCGTTATCAGAGGTGATTCAAATTTAGACACTATTATAAACGTAAAGTGAATTTTGATGCTGTTTGTCGTTTCGACCGTTTCCGTGCGGTTCGTCGGTTTATCAGCTAAATCGGAATTACGATTATTTTCGACGCATTCGTAGCGTACTTTATCAATGGTGGTGATCCTGGACTGAACTTCATTCACCGTGACAAATCTTCGATCTATTTATACATTGACTGGTCTTATTGAAAATCACTCGTATCTTTTTTACTACGTCATTGATTCATGACTACTGTTCGAATAGCTTCTTTCTCGTGAATAATGATCGTTATCAAATTAGCTACAAAAGACAAAGTTAGTCGACCGAAAATTTTGCTTTTTTTTTCCCAAATGAAGAAAATCGACCGAAACCTGTTTGGTTTGGGTTTGTTTAGGTTTCATCGGTTCTTATCGGTTAACCTCTTTTAACGCAAAGTGAAATTATTCATCCGAGGAAAACGGTTCGATCTTTGATGTCTTTTTCAAAAAAAAAGCCAAACCCAAACAAAACGAACCCAAACAAATCCAAACAAACCCAAATCAACCCCAAACGAACCCAAACCAATTCGAAACAAACTAACCTCTTTTAACGCAAAGTGAAATTATTCATCCGAGGAAAACGGTGCGATCCGGGTTGTGTTTTTCAAAAAAAAAAAAGCCAAAATACACGATATAACAATGTTTTTGTATATTTCGCTCAATTGTGATTACAAATCGACGAGTATTGATAACGTAAACTAGTCCGTTTAATACTAAATGTTTATTTTCGCAGTCGCAGTTTCGATGAAAACTAGCTTTGTACATATTTCAATATAATTCTTATCGAAAGTGATTTTCGCGTTGATACGAAGAAATCACATTGAGAATAAATGAAAATGAAACAAGCTAGAGATATATTTTCGATTATTCGAGGCTCTGCCGGAGCATCTTCGAAGAAGCATTTTTTTATGATCCGGCAGCCTTTTTTTAGTCCGGCAGCCTTTTTTTATGATCCGGCAGCCTTTTTTTAGTCCGGCAGCCTTTTTTTTATTTCGACAGCCTTTTTTGAAATCCGGCAGCCTTATTTTGAAATCCGGCAGCCTTTTTTGAAATCCGGCAGCCTTTTTTTAAAATCCGCTTCGCACGCTTTGAAAACTCAACGGTTCAAGTTTGTACGATTGAAACAATTTGAGATCCCGGGAAGTAGCAAATCTTTGCAATTTTGTTTGCGAAAAGTTTCGAATGACGGAGTTCGTTTCATGACGATTCGGCGACTTCCTCGATTATCGATATAAGATTGTCGAGTCCTAGAAGAAAACCTTCTTCGTGATTGCCCTCCTCCCACGGTGTTCTGTGACTCAGCGTACGACCCTCCGGAACCGGATATGTCTTCGCGAAGTCGATCAACCACACTCCGACTTTCTCCTCGTCGTAAATCATGAAAATACTACTACCGATTATCTGGAAACGAAGGAAACGTTTATTCGAGTTGATACTCGATATTTCGGAGTTTTGTTCGAATTAAGAGGAAGTCAACTCCTGTTTGAGTCTGTTTTCGTTTGTTTGGGTTTGACTTTACTTGGGATTGTTTGATTTTTTGTTTTGTTTGGGTTTGTTTGGTTTTTCGTTTGTTTGGGTCTGTTTTGGGGTTCTGTGTTTGGGTTTGAGATTACTTGGGCACGTTTGGGTTTGCGTTTTGTTTAAATTTACTTATGCTTGTTTGGGTTTGGATACGTTTGGTTTTTCCGTTTGTTTGGGTTCGTTTGCGTCGAAGTTTTCTCGCGGTTGCGGCTCTATTTCAATGACAAAAAAAAAAAATCGAAAAAGCACTCAATTTACCTCGTGAGTTTGAAAGTATTTCGAATTCTCGACTCTGCGTCTGATATCGCGCAGGCGTTCGATAAGTCTTTTCCTCGTTTTGGCTCCGTCATCGAGAAACAGTCGCATAGTTTTTAAAACTTGTTCGTGAGATTTCGTAGTTTTGAGTTCGGTAATGGGAGGTGTACCGGGTAGCTTCATAGCTTCGATACGAAAACCGTGGCTACAAGTTGAGCTTTGTTGTTCCCGAAATTGCATGTATCGTAATTTTGTAACGGCTCTTTTTTCATTTTCCAGATTTGTGGGCGCTTTTGGATCGACCGCTATCATCTTCATGTAAAGATCGCTTCTTTCGATCGTTTTCGATACTTCGGACTCGAGAAACGTTCGAGTTCCCAGTTTGACGTCCATCACGTGAGGATCGTTGAAACCGAATAACAAGTCTTGAAGCTCGATGAAGTTTTCACCTTTGTACTCGACTTCTCGATAATATCTTGGTATGCAATCTCTCATCTCAATGTCCCTGCTCAACGTCTCGTAAACGTTTCTCTCTGTGTTCTCGATTCCACCGGCTCGACGCTTCCAAACCGTTCCCGGACCCGCCGGTGCAAAACCGTCCGGATGTCCGGACAATTGGAACCAAGACTTCAAACGATTCTTCAATAATACGTCACTCGCTGGCGCGGTCAATTCCAGGGCATTCTGCAATCGTTAAATCTCGTTTTTATCCCACCCTTCGATTATATCGATCTTTTTCTATCTTTTGAAGAAATGAAGAATTATTTATTTAATTAAACAAATGAAAGAAGAAATGTCTCTTTTTTAGTAAAAATTGACACGTTTTCTTTTTTTTTTTTGTAATAAATAAATCAAATTATTTATTTCTTTATTTTGAGAAATTCTTTTTTATAAATGAAGAAAAATCGTTTCTTTTTTTATGAAAAATCCTTTTTTTTTTATTAGTAAAGAAAAATCGTTTCTTCTTTATGAAAAATTGACGCGTTTTCTTCTTTTTGTGATAAATGAATAAAATTATTTATTTCTTTATTTTAAAAAATACTTTTTTATAAATAGAGAAAAATCGTTTCTTCTTTATAAATATAAAAAATTGACACGTTTTCTTCTTTTTGTGATAAATGAATAAAATTATTTATTTCTTTATTTTTAAAAAATACTTTTTTATAAATGAAGAAAAATCGTTTCTTTTTTTATTAAAAATTGACGCGTTTTCTTCTTTTTTCGATAAATAAATAAATCTATTTATTTCTCTATTTTAAAAAAATACTTTTTTATAAACAACGAAAATTCGTTTCTTCTTATTAAAAATTGACACGTTTTCTTCTTTCTGTGATAAATAAATAAAATAATTTATTTCTTCATTTTTAAAAAATACTTTTTCTATAAATAAAGAAAAATCGTTTCTTTTTTTATTAAAAATAGACACGTTTTTCTTCTTTTTTTGATAAATAAATAAAATCATTTATTTCTTTATTTAAAAAAAATACTATTTTATAAATGAAGAAAAAATCGTTCTTCCTTCATGAAAAAAAACGAAACAAAAAAAAAATCCGAAATTTCATCGTAACGAAATACAAGAATAATCAAAGATACTGACCAGTGCGAGATATTTCAATGACAAATCCTCCTCCGGTCTGGTTGCGTCGGACAAAATATTCGGGAATTGTTTCATAGTAGAATTGAGAAGTGTCGAAGTAGCATTGGCAAGATTTCGAGATCTATCGATAGCAAGGATCGTGGTAGTGGAATCGTTGTTCCCGAAGAAGAAATTTTCGTTTTTGTTTCGACTCGTCGAGGAGGCACTTTTTCGCCATTGACGCAACGTGTTCAACCCCGAAAACGTTCCCGACGTGGCGCAAGCGTCGAATCCGTTACTGATGTCTTCCCTCTCGTCATAATCGCGTTCCCGTTGCTTGTTACGCGATACTACGATTCTCTCGTGGATTCGTCTTGGCTTGTTGTCCTTTCCGTTATCCTTGCTATTGCTGGACGGCTGTAACATTGATATCCTACGCGTTACTTCGTCGCGTCACGTTGTATCAACGTACTTTCGATATTTTAAAAGGACTGTTTTTTTTAAAATACGGTTTTCGGTATTTTTAAGAGTAGGTTGACTTATTTCTGCGATACGTGAAAACAAACCGAAATAAACCCAGAAAAATCGAAATAAACTCCGAATAATCGAAATAAATTCGGAAAAATCGAAATAAACCCAAACAAGCGAAATAAACGCAAACAAACCCAAACAATCCAAAATAGACCCAGAAAAATCGAAATAAATC
>JAPYZJ010004672.1:0-13127 GCA_030522765.1 Ophioninae sp. B BG-2022a
AATGAAGAGCTAAATAAGCATTCGAATAATTCAAAAGTCGCGCGCGTGCCGTCGGTCGACGTCACGCGCGAGTCGGGCTCATCGTCAGATTGCTATTTCTCTCGAAGCCGTCATTTCGACTTGGTCGCACATGAACGTGCTCAGCGTCCATGTGTTGGTGTAGCTGCCGAAGGCGCGGACGGGACGCTTCGACCGCGCTCGGTTCTTCCCGAAGCTCTCCCAAGCGTCGCTCGCTCACCGACACGCGCTCCTATGTTGGGTGACGGGCGCGTAAGAGCCTAGAGTGGGAGTCGACTTTACGCGCGATCTGGCTGCTATGACCCAGACTCCATTACCCCCTCGACGTTTAGCTATAAACGCACATCCAAACTCCAAGACTCATTTACCCCCACCACTTTTAGCTATATATCCACATCCAGAGAAACCCAGACTCCGTTACCCCCTCCACTTTTAGCTATAAATGCACATCCAGACCAACTCCAAGAGTCAGTTACCCCCTCTACTTTTAACTACACATGTACACCCAAACAAACCCGTACAAACCCAAACAGACACCCCCGCCACCCAGACACAAACACCAGATCCCGAATCCACCCACCCACACCCAGACACCAGACCCCGATACGCTCCCACCGCCCAAACTCCCGGGCTGGCGCCAGCACACCCGCGCCCCGGGGCCTGGGGAGGGGGAAGCGTCTATCTTGCTATACCCGTACCTAACTACTCGTGTCGCCCGTCCCTCTCGACTTAACAGCCTGGGGCTGCACCATCCCAACGACTTCTCTCGGGTTTTCGCGTTCCGTGTCAAACGGCGGCGAGGGAGGCCTCCCCTCGAATCCGATCGTCGGTGGTGGCTCTCCGGGGAAGAAGCCAGAGAGGATCGTGCTTTGTAGTTGCGGATGTAAGGAATCGACGGGTGGGGTGGCGTGATGAGCGGGCCAAGACCGCACTTGAAAATAGAGCCGAACCCGCGTAAGGAAATAGAGCCGTGGACCCTCCGCGCGAATGGACAGGTGGTCGCGTGCCTCGCCGTGGTGGGGGAAGCCCTAAGTGGGGATGAATCGTAGGAACGAAGGACCCACGCTCGCGCAAGAATTTAGTCAGTCGACGATCGAGACCCTGGAAGTGCAGTTAGCGAAAAGAAAAGTGAGCCAGTGCCGAGCCAGCCGAGAGCCAGTGACGAGCCAGCCAAAAAGACGGCGAGGAGCCACCGGAAGAACCCTAACTTTCTTCGAGCCGGCGTGGTGAGCCCAATTCCCAATTTGCCTCCACTTATTCCCGCGAAGGACGCGGGTTTCGGAACCTCCTTGTAGTACTGTTGGTTTTCATTAAGTCCGACTCGTTCCTGTTATTATTTTTTTTTCTTCGGCACGGGCCGAGTGCGCCAAGAGGCGAAGTTTCGCTATAAGGGAAAGATGTCGAGTGAATCCGAAACCCGCGAGCCAATTTTTATGCCGTGTCGCGTTATTTTAAGTACTATAGTAGTGCGTTCCGCGTTTTAGAGGGCTTTAAGACTTCAGTGTTTTCGTTATTTCTTCGTCCCGCAAGTGCCGCGTTGTAAGGCTGGGGCGATCGGCTCGCTGAGCGCCCGTAGCCTCTACCTCTATCTTTCTTTCTCGCTCGACCGCCGCCCGCTATCTCGCTCACTCGCGCGCGCTGCCGCGCTCGCCCGTTACCTCTTTGTTACGCGCTATCTCCCCTTTCTCTATTGTGCGCGTGTTTATGTTTCGCGAGTTCTGGCTCGCGCGGCCGTTGATACTCGTAGATAGCCCGTTCATTCTCGCCCGTTTTTTCTCTCTACGATCGGTACCGTTTTACGTTAGCGCGTTTTGCGAATATTCGGGAACACGTCGTATTTGGCATTTGTATTTTTTTTGTACGTTCGGACGGACCGATTACCCGTGTCACCTATGGTGCACCCCTATCTCGCTATCGACTGATGACCGGACTTAAGACCTTACGTTACCTACGCGAATACTTACCTGCGTGGCTCTACTCGCCCGCCTACCTCGCATTTACCGACCTTGACGCGACCTTACTTCAACCATACGACGGTCGACCGGCGTGGTTCGATCCGTACGCGTAATTTTGTATCCAACGGTCGTCCGGGTAAAACGTACCCTGCGCCGACTTAGCGAATCGACGACGGCGCTCGCGCTTCGACCGAACACCGCGTCCACGCACGGGTGTGGTAGCCTGTAATTTCGCCGGCCGAAGAAACGGAATTAATTGTCAAGAAAATTAATGCGTGACGAGTTTATTCATTTGATGTCCCTTCACCGCGACCCTTATTCCTGCCGCTGGATCGTGTATATCGTATTCGACCCGACCCCTCTACCATCTTCCTCTGATGAGCAGAGTTAGCCGGACCGTCTCGACCGCCGCCGCGCCTATCCTTGGGGAAAGATCACCTACGGCTCGCGCCGGGCGGGCCAAAACAAAGAAGCCGACCGTTGGTCGGTGGTACTTCGGTACCTCGCGCCCAGGTTCGCCTACGGGGTCTCTTCTCCCTGGGGTTAGACCGCGCTGCGGGCCGGGAAGGGGCGAGGACAAGAAATCCCCGTCACAATATACATATATATATATTGCGACGTGTGAGTCGCAATATCGATCCATCGTGACTGGATCGCTAAGGATACCACGCCTCGGTCAGGTAGGGAGCTGTGTTACCGACATGTGGTAATGCACTCATAGAAATAGAAAGACGGCTGCTTAACCCTTCGAAGGGAGGCAAAACCAAAACAAATACAAACATGGATGATCCCGTGGTATTCTCGGAAGCGAAAAAGAAAGAAAAATAAAAACAGAAAGAAAAAACTTATTGTTATAAAGTAAACATTTATGGAAACGGGAAAAGTAGAGAAAAAAGGACAGGGAAGGAGTACAAAAGCGCGCCAAAATAGCAGTATATAACGGCGAGCGTTTACCATAGACGTCCTAGTTAATCTGACCTCAGAACCTAGAGCGAAGTAACAAGTACTTCTAGACACGACTACTGGTCATTCGATAAGGAAAGTGTCTAAAGTGGAAAGGGAAAAGCAAAAGGCAAAGAGTAAAGGGACACTCGTTACTGATACCTCACAATCACTGGTCATTTCGATAAGGGAAGTGAAGGTATCAATATCATTTTGTGTACTTATCGCAAGTACTGGTCATTCCATAAGGAAAGCGAGAAGGCAAAGGAAATTAAATAAAATTGTAATAAAGGGGAGACTTCTCGTGACTACTGGTCTTTCAAAAACGAACGCGAGAAGTAAGGGGATTCAAAGAGGAATTATAATAAAGGGGACACTTCTCGTGACTACTGGTCTTTCGATAAGGAAAGCGAGAAGTAAGGGGAAATTGAACAATATTATTATAAAAAGGGAGACTTCTCGCGATTACTGGTCGCATGATAAGGAAAGTGAAAAGTAAAAGGGATTCGAGTGTAAAGTTCAAATCAACTGTAAGAAAAGCCGAAGGTCAGGGGAGCGCGTCAAAACATTACACTTAGCGAGCACATACGCGGCGATGTACTCACACCAAGATATGGAACACACAGACACACCTACACGAGAGATTCTCTGAGTCACCTCAGGGCCGAGATCCACCGCGGCGAAATCAATTATACGGAAGTTACCGCGCGTCGGTAAGCTAGAGAACCGCCTTGCCGAACCGCGGCAACACGAACATGACGGTAACACAGTCCGGACGAATTCACTGATAAATAACACAAGGGTTAAATAACACCGGAAAAACAACAGAAACAACACAAACATATACACAAAACAACTTATATTTTGTATTGAGGGACAATCGTCGAAAGAAATTGTAAATTATTGAAAGGCAACACAAAAACACCCGAGTCTACATTAATTTACCTACTCATCGAGTCCCGAACCTACAAATTTTATTTGTAGCGAGGTTCCCCCCGTTACATTTTGGCGCCTGAACAAGGACTCGATTAGCGTAAAGAAAGACTCATTGTGGGGTAAAAGACAATCGCATAATAAGAAGCCGGATATACCCTTCAGTGGGAATCTACAACGGCGGACGGGTTAATTGAGGCCGCCCGACTGCAAGACCGGCAAAACATTGGCCGTCTATCATCGATTGGAGTAAGACGGAATAACGTCCCCACAGAAGAAACCTTCGCAGTGCAGTCGGACATCAGTCATGCGCACGGCGAAGACAACGAAATGAGCGAAACAATCCGCATTCTCATCCGAGCGATGAACAACATCAGAAACGAACAAAGAAAGGAACGGAACATGACGCAGGAGGAGGTCCGCTTCCTGGACGAAAAATGTGTTAGCAGGTCCACGCAAGTACAAGAAGAGGTGAACAAGAAGACAGCGACAGAAGTCGTGGATGTGGAGCAGCGTAACAAGCGGAAGATGGTCATCGCGCAAAGATCAGCGACCGGAATCAACAACAGACAAGAGAAGAATTCCGGTAGCAATGTGTGGAAGTCGACGCTCAACTGGTAGAAATGCACCGAAACATCACGGGGTTATTGCGGAACACTCAGAAGGTCGGAGGGGTCGTGGGGGACCATACGGACAGGATCTTAAATTGTGAAAGGAGTCTCCGCGCGCACAGGTCTGCCACTATCGGGGACACCACATGGAGTACTGGCCTCAGCGCTAGCCACATATACGCGGCAAAACAACCGCCTCCGACATTCAACGGAGACCGCAGGGAAAGGCCGATGCGTTTTTTAAGAGCCTTCACGGAGTTCTGGAGGATAACGGGGAATGCGGATCTCCACTACCTCATCAGTCAATCGCTGAAAGATACGGCGAATCGTTGAAGATCGGGTACAATCGATTGAGGAATTCGAGGAGAAGTTCAGGAACCGATATTGGAGCCTGGACATACAGGTCAAAATCCGGAGGAATCTAGAATTTGGGGCCTGCGAATTGGGAGGTCATCGGATGACACTGGCAGAGTACGCCACCCGAATCTACGGAAACGGCAAAGACCTGGGAGACTGTCCAGAAAAACGGATCATCATCCGAAAGTTGGCTAATCATTTTGATGATACCGTAAGGATGGCAGTCAGAGTGAGTGGGACCAAGACTATTGACGGATTTTTGGAGTTACTGGAGAGTATGAGCCGGATAGGACCGCTAAATGTACACGGAGCTGCGCATACAAGACCGGAACTGCGACCACCACCATGGCAAAACAACCCGTGGAAGAACAACTGGTTTGGGGGGAACGGGAGACCGCGGCCGTATTGGCGACAGGAGCCTCCGAGGCCAGCCGAGGCAAACCCTGCCCGAGGATCGACACCTTGGCAAAGAGGGACCACCACAATGGGAAGCAACATGAATAGTGGGGCGAAACCCTGGATACCTGGTGGGCAAGGTGAACAGATTGTTCAGGGCCCCAGCGTCGAAGAGCCCCCCGCGAATCAGGACCAGAGAAACGAGCAGATGTTGCACCCGTAAGGATGATTCACGAAATTACTAGTGGAACATCACGAGGCGCAACGATGGAGGACCAAGAAGTCGAGGAAGCAATGGAGGAAGCCCGAGCCCGGAGGAAAAAGAAATAAAAAGAAACGGCTCAGGCAAAGGAGAAAATGGGACCAGGAAGGCGAATTGGGGCCACTATTGGGGTTCATTGACTCAGGAGAGGCGAACCCGAAGAGGGGTAAGGCAATCAAGTCAGCGAACATCTCAACGGAGGGAAACAAAGGAGACAGTGGGATTTACGAGAACCCGAGGGAGTACCTCGGGAAACATGGCGGACCAGAACTCCAAAAGAAAGGAGGTATGAAGTACCCATCCGTACCGATCCGAATGGAAGAAGCAACGGTGGACCTCCTTATCGATAGCGGGAGTGAGGTCTCCTGTGTTTCAGAAGGCTACTATCAACAAAATCAGCATAAGTCCCGCCAATGCCCGTTAGTGCCAGTGACAGGTACAGAAGCTATTGGGGCATCCGGAGGAAAGTCTGGAAGGATCCGGCATCAAACAATAGTAGAGGCGAAAGTATTCAAGGCCTCAGGGGTCCTACAGATGCTGATAATTCCCAAGATGAGCAGGAACGCTTTCCTGGAAATCGACGGGATGTTGGAGCTCCAGGTTGAGGTTGACGCAACTGAGGCAGTCATTAAGGTGGCAGGAGAAACAGCGGCAATTTTGAAGGAGAGAAGATGGAGAGTAAGGAAGATGGGAACGATCAGCCCGATGGAAGTGCTGGTGCTGGAGTGACAAGAGGAGGAAAACGACATGCTTACACCAGCAGAAATTGCCGAAAAACTGCAGGAAAGCCCAGACATATCCGGATGGGCGAAAGAAAGTTTTGGGACCCTCATCAAGCACTATAAACATATCTTCAGTCGGAGACCGGGACGGATGAGAATATACACACACCGGCTACAGCTCAAGGAACCCGAGCCATACATGGATCGGTCATATCCTGTCCCGATGCAATACCGGGACAAGGTACAGGCAGAAATCCGGAGGATGCTCGATCATGGGGTCAGCGATCGAGCGAAGAGCCGATTCATAAACCCTTTGGTCACCGTGATAAAGAAGGATGGATCAATTTGGTTGTGTTTAGACGCCCGCCACCTGAACGCATATCTGGTTGAAGACGACACAGCGCCACCGACGGAAGAGATATTTTAAAGGTGTCGACGGGCTAAGATCATGTCCAGCCTAGACATGACCAGCAGTTTTTGGCAAATTCCATTGGAGGAGGAATCAAGACAAAACACCGCGTTTATTTACGAAGGAAAATACTGTAAATTTACGGCGGCACCTTTTGGGCTGAAGACAAGTACTGCGAGTCTAATCCGAGGACTGGATTTAGTCCTACAGGATATGGGAAATTCCGTCATCAATTTTGTGGACGACCTGCTGTGTTTCTCGAGAAACGAGGAGCAGAACCTGACCCATGTGCATCAACTGTTCGAGCACATCAGCATTAATAACATCACGTCGAACTTAAAAAAATCGAAGTTTTTTCAGCAAGAGGCACATCCTATCGACAACAGGAATAAAGCCGCACTGGGATAAGATCTGGGCAATTCGGGAATACCCCCCGCCCACGAACCCAAAGCAGCTCAGGGGATTCTTGGGATTGATGAACTTTTATAGCAAATTCACCAGCAGACACGCAAAAGAAACAGTGCCTCTCCTCGAACTATTCAAAAAGGTGAAGACATGGAGGTGGGGCGAAAAAGAAAAGGAGGCCTTCACAAGGGTAAAACACCTACTTATTGAGACTGTAATTTTGAAGCATGCCGATCCGAAGAGGACCTTCCTTTTGTCGACGGACGCGAGCAACTACGCCGCAGGAGCAGTTCTATGTCAGCAGGACGACGCCGGGGAAATCGGAATAATAACGTCAGCTAGTCGGACATTCAAAGGCGCAGAGCTGGGATACACAACTATGGAGCAGGAACTGTTCGCCATAGTATGGGCGTTGCAGAAATTTCGATCGTATCTCCTGGGAGCAAAAACGAGAATCACCACTGATCACAAAGCACTAATGTTCTTGAAAACGTGCCGGTTTGTGGGGGATCGAATGCTTCGATTGGCGTTGTTGGTACAAGATTATGACATCGAAGTTGAGCACTGCGAGGGAAAAAGGAATCAAGTAGCAGATACGCTGAGCAGACCATATGAACACACCGACGCCAACTCATCAAAAAAAATATCTCTCACGGCAGTTCTAGGAAGAAAACCCACAGCGGAGATAGAACAATAGTTCAAGCAGATAGGAGAGAATCAGAGGAAACAGGAAGATTTGGACAATATATGGAAGCTCTGCGAGGAACAAAGAGAGGAAGCGACAAAAAAGTATCGAGTCAATCAAGACTGCTTACAAAAATATGCAAGAACGGGGAAGTGGAAGGTGATACTACCGGGAAGTATGATCAACGCGTTCATAAAAGAATGTCACGAGATATATGGCCATCAAGGGGCACGAAAGATATTTGCCATGATCGATGAAGATTTCACGTGCCCCCGGCTGGCAAAAAGAGTTCGACAGATAACCGCAACGTGCGACAAATGCTAGCGGGTAAAGGTGGCAGTGCAGACCGGCTATGCAGAGATGCAAACGATCCTGCCGGAAGGACCAGAAGACCTACTTTCGATAGATTTCTACGGATCACTGCCGAAATCGGTGGGAGGGGTGCAGCACATACTGGTGGTAATCGATGCGTTCACCAAGTACGTCAAGTTATATCCAATGAAGAAGGCAAACACCGCGACGACCATCAAACGAATATTTGAAGAGTACATCCCAACATACGGGAAGCCAAGCAGAATTCAATTCGACCACGGAACGTAGTTCACTTCGAAAATGTGGTTAGAAAAACTCGAAAAGGAAGATATAAAAGGAGTTTTTGCATTCATTCGGCACCCACAAGGGAACATCGTAGAACGTGTGAACCGGGAACTCGGAAGATTTTTTTGGACTTTCCTAGAAGAAAAACACTCAGCCTGATACCAATGGATTACGCTCATTCAAGATTACATAAATGAAACGCAGCATGAAACGACGGAATTCACGCCAGCCGAGCTACAGTTAAGGAAGAAACCATATCGGATATGGAAAAAGTGGATACTCGCGTTAAAAAACGATCAAGACGAACCATTAACGTACGAACAAAAAGTCCAGCTGGTTCGAGAACAAATCAGAAACAAAGGGCTCCGAAGAATGGAAAGATTTAACAGCACGCACAAAACGATGAAATTTGAAATAGGGGATATGGTGTTAGTTCGCGCCCTCAACGTAATCGATCCAAGTAAGATGAGGACCGCCAAATTCATGGCATTGTATGAAGGGCCGTATCAAATAAAGAAATACGTGGGGGTCGCGACTTACCTATTGGAAGACTTGAAAATGAAAAAGAGAGGGAGAAATTTCACGCGAGTATGTTAAGGCGCTACCTGACGAAGGGCCACGGACTCAAGGGCTGCAGACACGGAAGAAAAACTAATATAAGCAGGAGAGAAAGGGGGGTCGGCCTGTTTAACGAAAGACACGATGGAGAAAATAAGAGAAGAAATCGGGTGGAAATTAGTCGCACTGGATTTGCCACCAAGAGCTAACAACAGAAGAAGATAGCAACGCCTTCGACGAAGAGAGAAGTGGAGAGCGGCCGAACCAAAAGAGAAGAAGATAGAAGATACCCGGGAAGGACGCGGAGAATTGAAAATTCCGAACATCAGAGGCGTACAGAAAAATAAATCGAGGGAGTTGAGAACGCGGCTGAAGAGAAAAAAAAGTGAAGCTTAAAAATTACTCCATAAATCTAAACCGATCGAAATAGAGGAGAAGAAAGTCGTGTTTGGAGACATGGCGAATAAGAGCGAGACAGAAAAACAACAAAGCACGGTGGCTGGCGCGGAGTACGATCTTCTCGAGGTAACCAAATACAATATTAAAGGATGGTACGCGGGAAAGTCGGTGGGACTATGAAGAGGGGAAAGAGGAATGAGGTGAGAAATTTCGGAAGACAGCAAGAACGTACAACTGGTCTAAGCAAAACCACCAAGACAAGATGATTCGTAACTTCAATGTGAAAACGCTACGGGAAAAAAACACAGGAGTGACCGTGGCGGGAGTGATTAATCCCAATGAAATATACGTCCACCTCAACGATCAGCGTGGGAGGGCGTCCACCTCAACGATCGGCGTGACAGGGCGAGGGAATGTGAAGGAACATCGAGGAACGAGGTGTGCACCCTGTGTTAGAAGAGGAAGTTTATGCAGGGGCCGGCATCCTGTTGGAAAACGCAGGGGAGTTCTATCGAGGAACAGTGGAAGGGCGCGTGGGCGACGAGGTGTTCGTGTGGCTGGGCGACTGGGGTGTCGCTACCACGGCAACCCAAAATGAATGCTACACAGCCCCGGAAGTAGCCTTCGTGCCTACGTACCAGGCCGTACCGATCTTTCTCGGAGACTTGGCCCCGGCGAACGGAACATTCTGGAGGTATTGGGAGATCAAACTCGCACGGGACGCGGTGGAGGACGCCACGTGGATGCTCGAGGAGCACGGTTTGGACGAGAGCGGGCAGGTGGTTTTGGCAGACCTGTACCTAGAGAACGAGGGCAACTACCAGGGGATGCCGCTTCGAGAAATATTCATCGAGATCGATGCTGCGGTAGAGAACATCGGCGCGATATCTCCAGGGTTCACGCAGAGGGGACATAAACATGGTGGTGATTATCGCCAAGAAGAGGAGTACCGTCGAAATGGCGGAAACGGGTCACCCGAGGTAGTCACCAGGCCAAGCCACGCGAACAACAACAATTACGAGGACAACAATTACGAGGACTGCAACTACGAGGACGAGGAAGACGAGCACATGAGTACCCAGGTCGACAACGAAGACGACGAACACGACAGTGAGGAAGAGCGGTTTTGGCGGGATATAGGACTGGACGACAACATCACAGACGAAACAGCGGACAGGGACAGCCACGACAGCACCGACTCAGCTTTATAAAAATGAACATTTTCAAAACAAAATCCACAAGCATAATAAAAACTCATTTCGCGTGCGCAAGGACACAGCGAGTGTCAGTCGGGTAGGTAGGGATGAGCGAATATCGAGAGCCATATAGCTCCACAGCCCAAGTGGCTAAAGCGTGGCGGGGGCACGACGACGCTCCGAGATCGAATCTCACCCGAGGAAGATTTTTTCGAGCGATGACGAGTAAAGAAAAAAGGAAAGGGAAAAAGAAGAGAAGGATATAAGGTAGGAGGAGAGTAAAAATTATTTAAATGATTTATAAAAAAAGGGGCAAGAGCAGGAGGAAAAGAAAAAGAAGAAGAATTACAAGACGATCGAAAGAAGTGAGGAGGAGGAAAGTGGAATGAAATTTTGCGAAATTGGAAGAAAGAGATACAGGTACGAGAGAAATAAGGTGGAATGGGGAAGAGAATATCGATAGCTCAGAAGATAGGGGGACGAGCTCCGATCAACAGAGTTCGGGTTCGAAACCGCCCGAAGACAAAGTTTTTTGAAGTGAATACTTCTTAAGCGACAGCGGATAGCCGCGCCTAAGTCAGGCCGGACAAGAGAATGGAGGAATGAAGAAGATGTAAAAAGACGGAGGTGTGAGCGAGAGGGCGATACGCTCTCTCTCTCTCGCCACGTCGTGAACCGCACTCGCATCCTTGCACTGAAGTGCGAGTGAGAGGGAGTATCGAGCGAGCGCAAGGAGCTCTCGAAAAGCGAGAGCCATTAAGAGCGATGTGTAAGCGAGAGACCGTGATACTTTCTCTCGCGCAGGCGAGAGCGAGCGTTAATCGCTCTCGTTCGCTCTCGCTCGAGCGTGCGGCAGGCAAGATCTCCTTCTCTCTTGTCGACGCATGTGCAGAAGCCGTTTCGAGGCTTTGGTGAACCCCGTTCGAGGCTTGGTGAACCTCGTAGCGCGTCGGTTGACGAAAGCGTGGCGTCACCATGCTTTAGATGGAATTTTCCCACGTGCAGAGCGGACGCGCATTTCTTACAGTGAAAAAAAAACATATCTCTCTAAAATAATTGAAATAAAAAAATATTAACGCGAATAGTTCGTTCTATTGAAAAGTGAATACGTGTGACTTCTGTGTGTGTTCTGACTCCATTGGCGCTTCTGTAAAGAAGAAAAATTGAGAATTTTCGGAAATCGAATCGTCGTACGAGGTTGCACATGGCCGATGATGGTCGCGAAAAGCTTGTACCTTCGGAGGGACGTTAACAAGGTATGTTTCGTTTATTTTCCTGTACAATTTTGAAGTGAATGCTTTGCTTAATAGAACTGAAAATTAATAAATTACAAAATTCACAAAAAAAAACATTATTGAAAGTTCAGAAAAAGATGAAAGAAAAAAGGAAAAAAAAATATAAAATCGCAGCAAAAGATTTAAGAGTAATTGAAATATCAGAAAAAGATTCAAGAAAATACGAATTACAGAAATAAAAAGAAGAAAAAATTAAATAAGAAGAAAAAATTAAAAATTATGCTTTTAATTTTCCAGGTTCAACCGCTGGCCCTCCGCGCATGGAACGTGCGGATTCTGGACATCTGCCCTCAGAGATACCCACGAAAAAGAGAAAAAGAAAATCAAGGGCAGTTTATCAACGTTAACTGCAACAAGAAGACAACGAGACCAGCCGTAAGTAAATTTGCTTTTTTGAAATATTTTTATTAAAAGATAAGGAGTGAATTTTCATCCTCGGAGCCTTTGGAAAAACCTACAGAGCTCATCGAAGAGGTTCCGTGGCAGTAAAGTCGTTTCCTCGGAGCCCTCCGGAGAGCCTACAGAGCTCGTCGAAGAATTTCCATATAAGTTAATTGATTTCCTCTAAGCCCTTCATAAAGTTTATGGAGCTCATCGAAGGCACTTCGTGGGCTCTCTGGCGCGGGGCGAGCGAGGGGGAAGGTGGCGAAAAGCGGAAGAGTAGTTGGTAAAAGATGAGCAATTAGAATAAGTTTAGGATAAGTGTTGTGAGAAGGGGAACGGAGGTGCCTTGTAACCCTGCAGGGATCGAATAACGCATACATACACACATACAATGATGAATCAAATGTAATAGAATTTACAAAATCAAATTGACACACTGAAAATTCGTGATAATAATTAAATGAATATAAATTAAATTGAATAATAAAATTAATGAATGATAAAGTCATACACAAAAATAACATTTCATTAATAAAATTTAGAAAAATAAGAATAAAATCAATCTCAATTAAAGCAATAATCGAATTATTCGAGGTTACTTTCATCATAACACTAATGATTAATACCATAAAATAAAAAATTAATAAATAACAGCAAAAATATTAATAATAATAACCGTAATTATTAATGACATCAAATTAATAAATAAAACTAATACAAATATAATTCAATTACTAAAAGAGATTTAAAAAATGGACAAAAACACGAATTATAATCGTTATAAAAGAAAAGTAAGATGAAATTTTAAAAAATGTTGTACCCGCGGAGTATGTGGAGGCTCGTTAGGCACAAAGGGATTGTTTTGCCTTTTACTGCACTGATTCATGGCAAGGACCAGTGTTTAAAAGGCGGGTTGGTAGGGGATTCTTTCCAATAAGAGTAAAACTCCAACTCGAGATTTGTATTAAACTTCAACAAATTATATTTTATGTTTAAAACTAGG
>JAPYZJ010004673.1:0-13124 GCA_030522765.1 Ophioninae sp. B BG-2022a
CTTGTTGATTAAGATATCTGGAAGGGAACTGATTCATAACAAACTATAACACACCACAGTACACAATTTCGTTTTAGAAAGGATTGCTGTTCAATTTCACTAATTTTTTTAAGAAAAACACTGGTTTTGATATTTTTGTTTACATCACACAAACGCGTACCGAAATGGCGTGACTCGCGTATGGATGTCACGTGGCGAATAACAACCAATCATAGCGAGCCATTTGACAGTTTGCAAAGCGTTCGTTTCGAGCTGCGTAAGGCTCGCCCCGCTATTCCCCGTGGCCCCACTGTGCCCCCTCCTCCCCTACTCACTTATCGTGGCTGTTTCCGGTCTTCCCGAGACCTCTCCGATCGATACCCATCTCGATTTATTCGCGAATATACCGATACCTATCCCAACAGGAGGGCACAGGGCAACTGGCTGAAATCAGCTATTGGAGCCATCCCAGGATCGGCTGTTTGAAACTGAAGGTCAATGGACCACCGCACCATCAGCTCCCGGTTTTCCTCCTCGTTCGAAAGAGGATATCCTCGGGAAAAACATATTCGACGATCAGGTAATGCGGCGGGACAACCAAACCGGCCGCAAATGGTGCGAGAGTTGAGCGGGCAATGGAAACGAGACTCGCGGCGTTCGAGCACGCGTAGTCGACTGTTTTGCAGTCACGGCTTATTGGAGAGGTATCGGACACTATTGTGGTTGGAAATAAATAATGAGTTTTTGGTCTCGCCTATACGAACACGGCGTGCGAGCAGGAGTGGAAAGGAGGCAGTAAAAGCGATGGCGCTGATCCTGCCTCGTTCCACATGGAATTGAGGGGCTTGTGTAACGCCATATGACGATGATGGCGGTCGGAATGAACGACCCCTGAACATCATCCTCTCGTACTTAGTTCGGGCTATGTGTATGCGTGTCAAAGTTCGAGCAGTCTGACGAACTGCCAACAAATGCACCAGCAGTACACTCTTGACTACATGGGCTGTTCTAAGTCACGTCAATTAGCTTGTCATCGACACGACGTTCGCCGATTAAGTATCTCAGAAGGTAGTGAATTGTTTATTGAAACAAACAAGAATTTAAAGTTATTTTTAGTTATTTATTATTTGTGTATGTTTAGTAAAAAAATTTTGGTTATGTCATATTTTTATTTGGTAATTTTTAAGAGTTTTAGGATCTGACGAAAACTCCAAATCGTATAATCATACGATTTTTTCATGTTATTATTTTTTTGTTAGTGATAAGTTACTGAAGCTTTAACTATTGACGAAACGAAATAATTTTCAGAATTTCAGTACAATGTTTCCGGAGTTTTATGATTCTACTGATAGGATACTGTTTTATTCTCTAATATAAATAGCCTCAATTGGCAAAATTTGGTGGATGACTCAAAATAATAATCATTTATTTGTTAATAATTAATAAATAAAAAAGGAAACTTCGAGGCGAGAAATGGAGCTTGAGCATTATTGAGGATTACCAAATAGAGAGAGTTTTCTTTTTATATAATTCACAGCTGGCGTAATTCCATTTTTTTATCATTGTTGATCGTTTTTCGAAATGTCCAATATTTCTTTTTCAATAAATAGTTTAACTTGACAAATTAACAATTTCCAGCTTACGTAATTGCGCCTTCAAGCGTATAGGGATTGCACACGTCCACAGAAACGAGTCCCTTTTTCGACCTAGATAAAGTGGGGGAAAAATGAAGGTCGTTAGAAAAAGATCGATGTGGCAGAAAATTGGGATATTACTGTAGGAAGTGTTGATTGCTGTTCCAAGGCTAAATGAAACTATATTCCTCCAAAGGTTCCTGTGATGAAAACGCTGATATTGTGGAAAACGAGTGTTCCCTCAGGCAGGGAAAATAATGAATTGGCAAGGGTGGGGTCGAAGGTGAAAAGGATTCAGTTGACTCGGGGTGGCTCGTATAGAGGCACAGATTTTGGGGTAGCCCAAGCAGGTATAATGATCCGATTCGGTTGGTTACTCATGGCACGAATTAAGTGGTCACAACTGGTTACGCAGGACGTATTATGCTACGAGGACATTGTCCAAGGACTAGCACGTCCTCTAGTTTCTCCTGATGCACGCTTCTAATTGGGTGGAACGTAGTGGCCTCCACCGACCACTGCGTTCACATTTCATCTGTCCTAGCGTTTCTCCAATTTTATGGATTAAAAAAAAAGTCAAATTTCAGTCGAAAAGTCGAAGCGAAGTTGGAACTGTACCAGGTGACGTAAGAGTCCGAACGCGATAGGTAAAATTTCGTTATCGAAATTTCTCGAAGATTTATTATTTTTAATGATAAATCTTTTGCGTAAAAAAATACGAAATAAAAAATGAAGGTCATTAAAGTCTTTGATATAAAAATTAAATTAATAAAATTTAATATAATGGGGAAGAAGGTAAAATATATGTTTTATATTGAATAAAATTGATTATATTAAATTAATTAAATTAATTATATTAAATTAATTAAATTAATTATCTTAAATTAATTATATTAAATTTAAATTAAATAAAATTATATTACGAGGTTCACTTCTCTCCTTAAAAAAATTCGCGGTAAAAATACCACTCGACTTTCTTTAATAGACTCGATCCGTCGTTTCGCGATCAATCGACCAAAGTGAACAATGTTTTTTTATCCCCGTCGCAAAAAATACATAGCCATTGAGTATGACATACGTGGCTACATTTTTATAAATGTGATCTTTGGATGAGAAAAAAAACGTAGAAAAACAAGCTTCTATCGAGTCTATATTTTGATAGATAGGTCCTCGAGGGATAATGCGGTTCGATTCCCATTGTCCACGTGTGCATGGACCTAAACCCTCCGGGGATGAGCGTGTACATTCAGCCCGCGTTGTGCGAAGCTTCCAAGAGGAGCATGGATCCTAAGAAGCCATCGGCTTTCAATAATTCATTGCCGGCGACCACGAAATCATCGCATCGGGTCCTCCGGCATTGTCCCGTTCTCCTACCGAGAGTGCCCCTGATAAATCACTATTTTGTATACGAACGATAAGAGCATCGGGGATTCCGAGCCTCCGTTTTCCTACATTTTCGTTACGAGGAGAAATCTTTTGTATCGAAATTATCGAATTACCGGAAGCTGAGCGAAATCGTTTTTATTAAGGGATACGTATACATAAGATTGATAATATCGATTACTTTACAACGATTTTTTATCACTTTTTTATTGATTTAGATAGTCATTCAAATTTGAAAGTAAAATTGTATAAAACTTGAAAAATCGAGCGAGCTATGATTTGTAAATGGAATTCATATTATTATTTGAAGGAGATCGTAATTATTAATAATTTATTAATGTGCATAGGGTTGAGCTTTCAAAATACGATTTTTGTTGCTTCTTTAATATTCTAGGATTCGAATTTTTAAATTACTGGAAAATCTTTACAACAAATTGCAAAACTGATCCAGATATGAATTATTAATGAATTTAATATTATTTGACACACATCGATATTATTGAAGGGTTTACATACACTTGAAAATATAAAAAGATAATCTTTTGTTACTTATTCGGTAGTTTGGGGTTTCTATTTTAATTTCCAAGAAAAATATTGGATACAATATAAAAATTCCACAAACACATTATTTTAATAATTATGAATGAATTCGTGTTATGATTGTAATTCTTTTTATAAATTTCAGACCCAAGTTCATTATTTTTGATGTACTGTATCGTGCTCGATTTTGCCTCATTGGAACTCCTGGGAATTGCGTTGACGCGTCGTCGTATAAGGCCCGGTAATTTCTCATGACGAGGTTTCGTTGTCTAGGGAACTCTCAGGACAAAACAGGATCATGTGACGCATATGTCCATATATGTATATGTACATGTATAGGGAGACGTCGATTTTTAATCATCTCGATATTTTACCATTCCCTACTTTTTTCTACCAGTTTCTTTATTTTGAAATAGGGGTTTCTTCTTCAAAATGGTGCAATAATATCGAATGCCGCAATAATGCATATCGATTACTATTTAATTACTATTTAACTAATATTTATAGAATATTAATTATTGTCTTATGGAACGTGCACTAATTATAGTAATTATAGTAATAATAAATAAAAGATTAGTTATTGTTCTGTAAAAAGTGTGCAATTATCTTTAGAATAAAAACTGTACATTTTTATTTTTTATTTCATTTAAAAAAGATCGACAATGGTGTGCTACTAAAATAGCTGATGCTTGAAAATACTTGATGCTTTTCTTTTACCCCAAAAATCATTTATCCTTGATAAATGGTGATTTCCATTTTCCGACAATCTCTCTCGCCCACTACTTATCATTTCGCTCGATTTCACCCGTGTACTTAGCATTTGTAAGTAAGTGTTTTCGAAAAGCGAAAAATGTCAAATTCATGTGTGTATAGAAACCGAAAAATTAACTAAAAAACCTAAAACAATTTATGCATTATTATTAAAAAAAAAAAAAATAATTCTTTATATATTTTCATGAATTATGGCGATTTTTTAATATCCATTCTGTAACAATGTAAAACTACCGACAGGTTTTCAGCTCGTTATTGGCTGCCCCTAAATAATGTACCCTTTGCTCCTCTGGAAACCGAGGCTTCACCAGGTCCCCCCTGAATATCCCCAAGTGCTAGAAAAATCGGGGTGTCACTGTACCCTCGATAAATTCGCGAGAGAGGAACGCTCGATGAGGAAACATTCGAACACAACACGTACATGATGGAAGGTTCTCCACAAACGTCACTCATCTATGTGTCCCACCGGTACGAAGCGAGACAGAAACGTACCAAGAGACGTAGGCCTATATAATTCGTTCCGCACATGTGCGCAAATCTAATGGCATTGTAGACGTCTCGGGGTGCCGAGTGAGGCAGTTTCGGCTTTCGGGGGTTGCCGAGAATATCATAGTCGGTCCTTCTGGTCCCTGCTGTCGCTCTTGGGGTTCCCAATTTCGAATGTGCCGCCTCGAAATCTTGGGAGCGTCCAGTGCCAGCACGCGCGACGTGTGTATCCCTGGCACGCTCCCCTTAATCCGTACGGATCCGGGACAAATCAGTTTAATCCGTGACAAGACGACGGTGATTTTCTTTTTAAGGGCCAATTCCATTTCGTCGATTCCGCGGTGGTCCAAGAGGGGGGGGGGGGGGGGTGCAATCCAGGATGAAGAAGGGGATCGATGGGGGTACTTTTCTTTTTTTTAATTATTTTTTTTTTTATGTTATTTATAACGTCGAAATCTGAGCTTTTCGTTGGGAATAGAAAAATGAAGGATAATTTTGGATTTTTTTTTGCTGGGCAGTTGGAACACATGTTTTAACCTCTTCTTTGGAATAATACTTTGCGGATTCTGGGGACGTTTTCTTCGATTCGTAATATTTGAATTCATAATCTAATCACAGGGATTCGATGATTCAGAAATATAAGAAAGTGTGAAAGATTGAAAATGATTTTTGGAAAGCAAAGGGAAAGCTGGGAATACGTTGGGGTATACGATGGGAATAGAAAAATGAAGGATGAATGTGGATTTTTTTTTGCTAGGCAGTTGAAACAGATGTTTTAACCTCTTCGTTGGAATAATACTTCGCGGATTCCGAGGACGTTTTCTTCGATTCGTAATATTTGAATTCATAATATAATCACAGGGATTCGATTCGGAATACAAGAAAGTGCGGAAAATTGAAAGTGATTTTTGGAAAGCAAAGGGCTGGGAATTTCGTTGTAGAATTTGTGTCTAGGTGAAAAACACTAGATGAGGTTGCGTATACAATTTCTTCTCATCGTCAGTGTCTTCATACGGTACTCTTTCTTCAATTCTTTTCGTCCCATTTTCCCTCCTTTTTTTTTTGTTTTTTTTTTGTAATCTCGTAACATCGAGAATGCTCTTCTCGAGGGTTCGTTTAAATTCCTGCGGGTCTCCCAGGGAGAGAACGACGAAGCTTCCTCTATATTTCGCTCAAAGAGCTCCCGTGGCTGCGATTACGACGGAAAGTTTCGAGGCCTCTCTTTCTCTCGGTTCGTGGCCGCATTCCACATGTAGGTATATATATATATGAAGTAAGATGATTTTGGGGACATTCGACCCCGAGGATCATCCCCCAACAATGGTACATTGGCTGATACTCAACATCACACGGATTTTTGGGCTTCAAAGTAGCCCATCATTGTATACATAAAAATATATATATATGTATGGGGGTGAGTGAATAATACCCCCCGAATCTCCCATAATCGTCAAGTCTCATCTGTCGCGAGAAAACTACGTCAAGCAGATTTGCTGTACAGCTTTATTGCATGGCTGCCTTTTACCCACGACGAAACTTTCTCTTGGTGTCTTTCCCAAACCTCTCTCTCATCTCCTCTCTTTTTCTCTCTCAAGCAAATCCAAAAAAACAAACGCAAAATCGTACAGTTTGCACGGTTATTTCAAAGTATTATTTTTATCATTATTATCGTCGCTTTCATTTTGATTTTTATTAGTAATGATTTTTCCATTACTTATGGTATTTTCGAGATTATTTAAATTAAAGTTTATTTTGATTATCGTAGTTACTAGATTATTATTGTTTTATTCATTATTTATTAATATACAAAACATTTGTTTGTCAAATGTTTGTTAACATTTTTTTTCACTTTGAGACATTTTTTGGGCCAAAAAGTTTGACGGGCAAAGAGTGGGGTTTGAGGAGAAGAAATTTTGTAAAAATCTGATATTTGAAGATTATGTGAACTCGCGAGTTTCACCCCCCCGAGAACGATCATTTATATTTTTTTGGCTTTTGTAAGCCCAAGACCAAAAAACTTTGTAGCCATTGAAAAAGTGGAAAACAAGGGACGGAAGGTCCCATTTTCCTCGTCTCGATTCCAGTTTGGACGGGGAGTACGAAAAGATTTTTCAAAAGATTCGAATAATTTCTTTCCTTCGAACTCAACGTAGCGTTGCATGTAGATAAAACAAAAGTATTGACAGGATTCGTCGATTTTGCCTCAAAACGCCTGCTGCGCTCACCATTCGGTCGTGTATACGTTGCATTATTAATATTTCCATGCAGTTGTATATATACAGTCTTGCTTAAAAGTACTAGACCACTAGTAACTTTTTTATCCTCACGAAAACAAATCGAATATCTCAGCGAAAAAAAAACCGGTACCAATTTACCAACCTGGATTTTGGAGTGCATAAAACCAGCTTTATTTTCCTCTTTTTTTATTATTTTTATGATTTTTTGGTTGCTGCTAAGTCATTTTGAAAATGTCTGTTTTTCACAATTTTTCAACTTTGCAGAACGACTTTTTGCGTACGCGAAAAATGGTTAAAATGCAAATAAAAAAGAACAATGAAAATGGTTTTAGCTACTTCGAAACGTCGTTTGATAAATTCTCGTTTTTCTTTTTTTTATCGTCGATAAATTTGATTTTTTTTCCAGACAGAAAAGTTCGGGTTTCTAATACTTTTGAGCGAAACTGTACGTATATATACATCGATTCTTACATCGCATGTAAAGAATTCATAACACACGCCAGAGTGCGGTTCTTCACGCATTCGGTGTACGCATGGGCTACAGCGAGCACGCGTTCAAAATGCTCCGAATACATGATATCTCCAGACGCTATACATAAAAATTCATGTGGGATGCATGAGCCAGTCCAAGGGCTGTGCATTTCGTGCACAAAATTTTCGCTTCGACAATTTTCCGTCGAACCTTAAAATAAATAAAAATCATTTCATGATCCGAAATGTATGTATATGTGTAAATATTATTGAGTATATATTCAATCAAACGTTATCTAAGATAAAAATTTGAAACTCTCTGACTAGAGTTAAAAATTCCTTTCTTCCTTCTGTTTTTCTCTCTATACTATTAACGCTGTTAATATTCTTATTAAATATCATATTATATTATTTCGTAGCGTATTATCTTAAATTGTACTATATCAAATTAAATTACATCGAATTATCCTATCTTTTTAAATGACTTGATGTTTGTTCTTATTTTAATTTTCCAACGAAATCATTGATTAAATACCACCTACTTAAGCCAATTTTTATACAAATCACATTTTTTAATTTAATAATTAACAATTTTCAAATTTATTATTAAGGAAAAATAATTTAATGAAATAATTCATTATTAAGAAAAAATAATTTAATATTTAAACAATGAAGAATTTTTAATTAATTATAAAGAAAAAATAATATGTTGACTGTATACATTCGATAAATCCCCTGACAATCGATTTCTCGAATTACGTCTCGAGGAGCAACGTTCACAATGACGCGAGGTTATTAAATGTTTCTGCACTTCCGAAAGACCAAAAAGTTTTCTCTCCAAAAACTTTTACTCTTGTCGTCGAAACTTTTAAATCTTAACCCCTCGAATTTTCTATCGATAATGGGGAATGGGAAAGGGGGGGGGGGGGGTGACTTTCGAGTTTCCTTTTTCATCGTCCTTGCGGCCCTGTTGCCACGCTCTCTTGTTCATCTTATTGCTGACTATTTCGAGAGTCTCTCGATGGCGCGTTGAATTTCGCTCCTATAAATTTTCGTTATTTCGGGTATGTATCGGGGAGTCTAGTAAATCGGAGATCGGGAGAAATTCGCGTATTTCCTCGATTCATTAATTCTCGAACCTTCGAATTCCCCCCCCCCCCCTGACGTTTCGGTCTTTCTCTACAGCACAATACGTACCAAGAGAAAACCCTTTTGGCCCGGGCTATCATCGCGAAACAAGTTTGACTCGAAATTCCTCGCGTTCCGTGTTTGACGATACAGAAAATCGTTCGTGCGGGGGGAGCAATTTTCACGTCATATCCATTATGAATATACGACTTGGAAACGATCGGCTGCGCGTACGTTCCCCAAATTTGGGGTGGGCTAGAAAACTTCGATTGACCAGAAGGCTCAAAATTCTGAATTTGAATTTACCGAAAGTACAAATTTTATAATTTTTGGCTTTGTTTGGATACGTTTAAAATCAAGGGTTTAAAATTAAACTGACGAACCCAAACAGACCCAGACAAACTTCGTAAACCTTTTCGAAATTGTAGTTTCGAACTATTTAAATTCGGAATTTTGAGCCTTCTGGTGAAATCGAAGTTCGGGTTTCCTAACCCGGCCCCCAAATTTGAACGTTCATTTTCGGTGGTCGCTGCGAAACGCGACGAATTAATCACGGAAGTGTAATCAATAGGAATTTATGGTTGATAGGTAATATTTAGAAATAGTTATAGCAACAAATAATACAAATTAAAAGCCTATCTTTTATTGAAAATTCAAGCAGATAAAATCGTAAAATAGTGAAACGTCATACTAAGGGATATATTTATGCACGAGTGCACGTAAATATATTCGGTATTGATTTAATTCATCCCCACTCTCTTCTCTCTCCCCTATACTTCGTAAATTTATAGCATCTCTCGACGAGACATTTAAAATGATAAAATTGAGTGAATAATATTAGACCTTCTAAAAAGCAGAGAAAAACAAATTGATTGTCAAATAAAGTGCAATTAAATTTGAAATAGAATGACGTGTGGCGTTATTATAAAATATAGAATTGGAGGCACGTTTGAAGAGCATTTCTTTGTTCTTCTCCTCCCCTAGCATTGTTCCTCATTTCCTTAATTTAAATTCCATTTACACTTGATGAAACATCTCGAGGACTTAATTACTAGGCGTGTCGGGTTTAATAATCTACCGAGTCTCGGGGGTTTTCACCACGTTCGTCTCGCGGTCGTTGCAAAAACGCGTTTTGTGCGTTTGGGTACTTCGAGGACACGCGCACACGCTTTAGCATCAACCCACGATTCACCCTTGCGAAAGTCTTTCCATTTTTTGCTTTTCCCCCGAAGGTAGCTTTTGATGAAAATTTTTTTGCTTTTCCGGAAAAATTATTTTCCTTGGGTCGCCCTTTTTTTTTTTATGATGACCGGGAAATGTTTTTGTGGAATTTCGATGTCGCTGGATACGCTGAGGATATCTTGTATTCTTTGTCTCCCGTCCCGTTTTTGTTTGCCCTCTTCCAATTTCACCGACTCGATCTCAATTCAGTAAGGTTCGTACCCCTCCGGGACCATAAATATTCGCAGTTTCGATTTCGCACGACGAATGGCTCACGCACACACGAATGTAAGGGCTGATTTCGTCGGGCGCGCTTCCGCTTGCAACTAATCAATTCCGAAATCTCAACAGGATTTTCCCTCCTCTTGTTTGATATATATGCAAATAATAATACGTTTATTTCGGGATGCTTCAGAAATAAATCGATTGCTTTTTTAAAACTCCTTATTTGATGTATTTATAAGCATTATTATTCAGATTTTATTACGGCGATTTAATAAATTGATTATTCACGTAAATTCTTTATTCGATATATTTTTGTAAATAATATGTATTATTTTGTGTAACTCATAAAAATCGTTTCTTTCATTCCTCTGTCCAAGAGTTAAAGTGAGGTGAAATATGAGTCCTCAATATTCATTTTTCGAAGTCCCTAGGAATTTACTACTTTCCACGTCACTCTATAAAAAAAGGCTTGTAACATTTTATTATTATTGAGGGGCCATATTGAAAGAAGAATCTAATTGTGCGTAGCTAAAATTAAAAAAATACAAGAATTGAAAAAAAATAAAATTGATTGTTTATATTCACCCTAGGTATAAGATAGGTTCATATAGATCGATACTGATATCGTCGATAACCAAGATATTCCGAGTCTCTTTGCCTCACACTGCAATAAATCGCGTGAGTTACATACTTTCGTGGGCTCGATATATGCGCGTAGACAAAAGACACGGTGGTGTTTTTGGATATACGTGTATGTACTTGTGGAAATTCGTATTTTGTGCCCCGCCTCCCAGTGCGTACTATATATAATCTTGAGCTATCTCGAGCCTTTATTACCCTGGCATACCTACGGAAAGCCACAGGGGAGTCTGCAAGGGAGATTCTTGTGCCAAGAGAATAAGCGACAGGGGTGAGGGAGATGGAGCGAGAGAACGAGTGGTGGAGGGGTGGAGGAAGGCAGAGACGGAGGGGTGATACTGGAGGAAAACTACTGAGATCTGGGCTTATACGCACACGCTTCCCATTCCTTGTCACAGCTCGACTTTGTATCCAACTGGACTATCTTTTTTCTCTGCGTGTGCGTGTTCGTCTCACTGCTTTCACTTTATCAGCCACTTTTTCCATTTTTTTACATTGGCGTAGCCAGAAGGGGGTGGGGTTAATTGATTTTTAATTAAATTGTAATTGAATTTGAATTGCAATTGTAGTTGAATTTGAATTGCAATTGTAATTGAATTTGAATTGAATTGTAATTGAATTTGAATTGCAATTGTAATTGAATTTGAATTGCAATTGTAATTGAATTTGAATTCAATTCTGATTGAATTTGAATTCAATTCTAATTGAATTTGAATTCAATTCTAATTGAGTTTGAATTCAATTCTAATTGAGTTTCAACTCGATTGTAATTGAATTTGAATTCAATTCTAATTGAATTTCAACTCGATTGTAATTGAATTTGAATTCAATTGTAATTGGATTTGAATTCAATTGTGATTGAATTTCAATTCAATTGTGATTGAATTTCAATTCAATTGTGATTGAATTTCAATTCAATTGTTATTGAATTTCAATTCAATTTGTGATTGAATTTCAATTCAATTTGTGATTGAATTTCAATTCAATTGTTATTGAATTTCAATTCAATTGTAATTGAGTTTGCACTAAATATTAACTGAATTACAGAATACTTGAATTTCAATTGAATTAATGTTTGAATAAATGCATTTTTTGTCTAGTTTTTTCTGAGAGAACTGATGGTTTCGTCCATTATTTAAAAAATCAATTATTTTGATTCAAATTTTACTCTGACAAGCATAAATAAATAGTTTCATAAACCATCAACTATTTCCCCAACAGAATACCTCAATTTTTATAAAAAGATACAATTTCGTTCCCTAAATGGAACAGACATAAAATTTATCGAATTAATAAAATAACTACAAACTTAGTTTTTTGTCCAGAGGAAAAGGCCCCTGGCCCAAAAAAAAATTCCAGCTACGCCAATGTCTCTCTTTTCCGAGCTCCGTATCTTTTTTCCATTCTTTCCTTCTTCTCTTAATTCTTCCCTTAGCTTCTCTCCTTCTTCCTTCTTCTTCTCATGGTTTTCTCCCCTTGATTCTCCACTCGGGTTTGCTTCCCCTTCGGCTCGATTGCCCACACTCTCTCGGATTCCAAAACTTTGTTCTCCAGAGAAATTCCCTGAAGCGCCATCTTCATATTTGATGCCGTCTCGTCCACTCGGCTAATGCTCCTCGTTGGAAACTCGACGACTATGTGCAAGCTCGGCACGTACTCCCATAGATACGTATATATATATTTTTCGGTTATATAGGTACATAAGACCCTACGGTGGCGTCGAGACCGCGAAATAGAGCTCGCGGTTGACGGGAAACCCTTGCGAGCGATATCTCTCCTCTAAAGATAAACTCCGATGTCTTCAACATCACCTGTAGATCGATGGTAGGCGATTTTCGTGAAAGTCATTTCAAGGACGGTCCCGAAATACCTGCAACATTGGGGCTAGTCAGCCGATTGGCTAAGCGGTCACCGCTCCGAGTATGGGGCAATTTGAGTCAACAAAAGTGATTCAGTTTCGATGCAATAAAAAACACGTACGTTTATACAGTACATTTAATATGTATAATTAACCCATTAACTGCCAAAATTAGATTACCCATAATATATTGATGAAATGTTAATTTTTATATTGTTTACAAACCAAAAGACCGAAAAAGTACAAAAAAATAAAGAAAAAACATGATTAGGCTCCCCTTGAGGGGGGTGCACACAATTGGGTACAGTAGTATATCAGAGCATATATTTTTTTCGAAACAAGTTTCGAATCTCTTATTTAATATTTATTTTATAGTCACGGATATATGCTTCCAAAAAAACATATATTGAAATAAAAATATATTATTTTAAATAATAGAAATATAAATCTGATCCTACTCGTTATCGCCGCAAAACTCGAAGTTTACAATCCTCGATCTGACAGTTTTAACGTACCTACCCTCCAATATTAGTGATTGATTATTAGCGTTGC